>LUCG01239534.1:0-13608 GCA_001633085.1 Carthamus tinctorius
AGTTTAGGGACCAAATCCATAAAAACCCCAAACCACAGGGACCAAATCCGTAATTTACTCTAATAATTATTTATATATTTTACTTATATGTTTGAGCCTTTGAGGTTTAACGATATTATTTGTTGATCAAAATAAAATTTTTGTTTTAACATTTATCTATTACCCGCTATTTTTAATGGGTAGGGTAGGGTATGGATAAGAGTTTTTTGAGATGGATAATTACNTGCTATTTAAATGGATTGGATAACAGAATAACCCTTACCCTACCCATTGCCAGCCCTAAAAATAGTTTATATGTGTAAAAGTATAATAAGGGATTAAAATAATAAGAAAATTAAGCCACGATAAATTGTAAATCATAAGGATAAAAATGACAATAAATTTACACAACGTAAGGATGAAAACCATAGTTTCTTAACCATGAGAATGAAAATTGTAGTCTTTAACAAACCATAGAGATGAAAATTGTAATTTACTTTTTTATTTTAGACCTTTGTTAAGATTTGCGATTTTTATGTATAGAGTTAGGTTCCAATAAGAAGTGTCAAATATGGTGAGAAATGGTTGTCATCTGTTGGTTGAGAAATGAACGAACATTAGGATAAGATGCATTGAGCTGCATGGGGGATCAATTCGCTTTTAAGCCGCAATTTATAGGAGGGTATTTGATTAAAAGTGATCAACCATTTGAAACCATTTCTTACCAAAATTGACATTTCTCACATGCTCTCATGCCTTTATGTATGTGGTTTGCAAATCGAGTTTTTAGCTTTTATGATTTGTAGTTTATTATTATTTTTTTATTCGTATTATTTATAATTTATTGTTGCTTTGATCTTTGTGAAAGTGACTTGCAATTCTTTATTGTTTTGATATGTTAAAAGTAGAATTAGTCGAGGGATGAAAGTAACAATGAATCATAAAATATAGGGGCAAAAATTATAACTTTTGAACCATTGGGTCGAAAATTGTAATTTACTCTTTATTTGATTTTGCATTTCTCGATCATTAATGCGAGAAATGACTAAATTACCCTATTTTTCGAACATATTTTTTGGAATGTGAAGGTTATAGATTTTGACTAGTAGGGTGGGGGATGGGTCCAATTATATCTATTTTTGTACTAGTTTCTTTTATGATTTCTAAATAATTGAAAGCTATCGAGTGACAGAATATTTTTAGTTGAAATATTTTACAATTTTGATAATTTATTTGTTATTAGGTAAAAAGTACCTTTTACTTAAAATTATCATTATATATCGTTTTACCTTATAGGTAAAAAAAATTAATAACATAATTTGACCAAATTATTGAGTTAAAATGTTAAATTGTTAATTCTTTCACCAATTTCCGTTTTATGTTGTAAGGTTGCAATTAGTTTTTTTTTTTTTTTTGAAGAATTAGAAAACAAGTTAGTAATATGAAAACTAGATATCAAAGATAAATATAAAATTATATGTTTATGGGGAAGTTCTTTTGTAAACCAGTAAAAGATTGCAAACCGTTTAAACCATCGATTTCATTAGTGAAATCAATGAAATTGATTCATAAAATTATATTATATAATACATTTTTGATGAAGTTGTTTCATATTTTGATTTTTTCTTTACATAAAAATGAAAACGTTTCATTAGAATAAGAAAAATATATGAAACAGTTTCATCAGAATGAAAAAGTGCATGAAACTTTTTCATTTTTACGTAAAAAACATTGGAATATGAAACAATGAATCATATAATATAATTTCATTATATTAAATAATTTTATGAACCAATTTAATTGATTTAACCAATAAAATCGTTGGTTTATACGGTTTACATCCTTTTACTAATTTACGAAACTTGACTATATATATTTATTATTTCAAAGAAAACATGTGTTTAAGAAAAAGATTTCATTTTGGTTTTTGAAATCACAATAATAGGTTTATAATCAAATATTCAAAGATATACATTTTAATTTTTTTTAATATATGGGGTAATTTTGTCCATCCATGATTGTTGAAGTAGGTGTTGACATATCATAAAATTACTCTAATTTATTATCTTCTCAAAATAGAACAAAGTAGATTTCAAGTAATATGTTAAAAATAGTTATAAAAATTAATCTGATTTAATATCGTTCAAAAATAAAATAAGTAGATCTTAAGAAACATGTTAAAGATAGTTACGAAACTTTAAATTATTTTGTAAGTAATCTAAAATAACAAACAACATTGTCGTAACCTAATTTTAAGAAAGACGTCTTTGATGAGGTTGCATCAGTTATTTAAGAGATAATGTTTTTTTTTCTTTTTTCGCTCCAATAAATCCTCATAAGGTTTTTTTTTTTTTTTTTGAAGAAAGTATTAGGAAAAATACAGGAATCTCCAAATTTGAAGAATTTCTGAAATTGAATGTTGATAAAAAGAAGTATTATTTTATTGTTTTCATCACTTAAATCCTAAAGATTGAATGTTATATTGAGTAAATTATGATTTTTTTGTCCATGTAGTTTAAATTTTTTTTTTTTTCGTCCTTTCCAATTTGCTTTCCCTTTCGTATGTGTATCTAATGTCGTTAAGAATAGTCATTAATCTAATTTGAGAAATTACATGTTTAGTCCTTGTGGTATGTAAAATTTTTAATCTCTATCCTTAAATTTCGATAAATTTGACACATATATATTGTATCCTTTTTGCTTTTTCTTTCTTTGTTATATTTTAGACTACATACACAACAAAACACACACACACACACATATATATATATGTGTGTGTGTGTGTGTATGTATGTATGTTTCAATCTTAAACAACCGGTTAATGTACAATATGGAAGCAAGGACCAAAATGAAAGCAAATTAGAAACCATAAAGATAAAAAAAAAAGCAAATTTGAAACCACATGAATGAAAGCGTTATAAACATCAATCCACAAATTGGAAACCGCGATAAGCTTTACTTACATGTTAGTCACGTTATAAACGTTGACTATCATTGTTTGTAAAGACGTTTGATTTTTATCCATTAAAAATTATTGATGTTTTATTTGTAACTATCAAACTTAGGATAATATTTAAAATTGATGTGCATTTAACTATTTATTCATCATTTAAAGCAATAAACGACACACCATACATCTACTTCAATTAGACCAAAATGATTTTCTACCTACCATTTTTAAATAATAAGAGGGTGTTTGGGAGTGATTTTAAAAATGAGTTAGGCTATGTTTGGATGGACTAGCTTATAAGCTAGCTGGTAGCTGATAAGCTAGCTGTTGATTGATAAACTTGCTAGTAGCTGATAAGCTNGACCAAAAATGGTATCTTTGAATTTAATAATTAATATTAATAAGGGTATAATTAGAAAAAGCTACAAAAAAGCTTCTCATAAGCTACTCAAAGTAGCGTTTCAAAATGCTAGCTTATAAGCTAGCTTCTGGTACATGTTTGGATAGACTAGCTTATTTTTGCCAAACACAGCCTTAGAGGCTGTTTGAATTCTGTTTTAAAAGTGCTTATTGACTTATTTGCTTCTTAAAACGCCAATAAGCCAATAATCTTGTTTTTTTAAGGGTGTTCGGGCCAAAGCCCGACTAGCCCCCGGCAATTTTGGGGGCTAAACATGGCCCCACTTAAATCTCCCAAGGCATGCGTACGAGAAGGCTCGAACTCAGTTAGGGCGCTATGAACCCCCCAAGCGATAATCAATCCGCCACAGCACTGGAAGACTACCAATAATCTTGTTTGGATACCTGAAAAGTGTTTTTGAAAGTGTTTTTTGACAAGGGATAAAATGCAGGTTTAAGATTTTAGTGACAAGTGACTTTTTGAGAAGAAATTTTTTTTTCGTTGCTAAATGACATAAATACCCAAAACTGCTTTTTGAAAAGTGTTTTTTGTCCTTTTTGGACATTTCGTATGTATAAGCTAAATCAAATACTTTTGAGAAAACAACTTATTAATTTATTGGCTTTTACCACCACAAAAGCTAATATAAACACTTTTTTAAAAACTCTTTTTCTCACCACCATAAGTCAATACACGCTTCAGGACCCTAAAAAGCACTCCCAAACACCCACTTATTGACTTTTTATAAAGCCAATAAACTATAAAAAATGTTTTGCAAATTAAAAAGTCTTTTTAAAACAACTCTTTAACACTATTGAGAAAGAAGTTTTAAGAAATAATAGATATTTGACTTTTGGATCTACTTTTGATTTTTTGACTTATGCACTCTATAAACACCCCACTTTTTGATCCGAACACGTTTTAAAAAACAATTTATTACTTAAGAACAATTTATTACTTATTGACTTTTACCACCATAAAAACTAATTTAAGACCGGTCTTTCAACCGCCTCCTAAAAAAATCACCTAACATTCCTCTACACTTTTTTTAAAACTTCTTTTGCCACCACTATAAGTCAATAAACAACTTTGGAGTTTAAAAAACACCCCACACACCCTCTAAATATAATCAAGTAGAGAAAACATCAACATCCATCTTATCCCCAACTTAATATCGATATCAAATTTATTGGGTTTGTTTAGTTTATCTTACGACCAAAATCATACACATCAAGTTACAAATCCAAAACCATTTCACATTTCAAAAGAAGCATCCGAAAGATGGAAGTAGCGTTTACACGTTACAACGATCAAACCCTCAACAACATTATTGAACAATATTCCCATATGCCCATGGTTCAAGTCTAGATGTCCACAACAATTGTGGCCACTAAGTTTATCAGCGTTATGTCTTACGGCTATAATTTGCCGGTATTAGTCCGAGGCCAGGACACCCTTCCAAAATATTCCCCGTGAACCCTAACAAGCGTCTAGGTCACGACATGGAGGCGGTTTAGGCTCACCCAACAACGTAGTGTTCCCACCTTCGGGTCCACAATTGATTCGGTGTGGGTTTTGTGTGCCACGCTGTTATATAAAAAACGAAGGTAAATAAGTTATGAGATCAAACGGTCAATGATCAAGCAAAGTAGACTGTAAGTATGTCTTACCGGTGGTTTTTCTCCTCGTCTTAGAGCCTCGACTATCTCTACAACTTTCTTTGGGGTCACGTCTTCCTGTAGATTTCATGCAAAGTCGGATTAAAAATCAGACAGACTCTGGTATATCTCACTTGAAAGTAGAGTCTGAAGGACGGGATATCAGATAATCTCCAAGAATGGAGAAAAAAAAGAGATTTGGAGTTCTTATACGTTTTTTTTTTCTCCTAACAGTTTTCCTAAAATGGAAAAAGTAGAAGCAAAAGGAAAGACTACTAATTCGAAGAACCCTCTAAAACTAAAATAAATAGAAGAGAGAATAAAGTTTTTATTCTTTAAATAAAACAGAACCAAAAAGAAATTAAATGAAGGAGAAAGAGGTTTTCTTTATATTATTGGATATTAACAAAATATAACTAAAAGTAAATTACATAGTTCGTCCATGTCGTTTGTTAAAAATTGCTATTTCCGTCCCTATATTCATTTATTACAATTTATTGTAAATATTGTCCTTATGATTTAAATTATTGATGTTTCCTCTTTGTGGTTTACTATTCATTGTTGTTGTTTCTCGCACTTAAAACGTAAGAGCTAGCCTCACCCCTTATGTAGGAAATTTGCAACGAATTGCAAACCACAAGGGCGAAAACCGCAATTTCGAAACCACAAGGACAAAAGTCAAAATCTTTAACAAACCACTATGACGAAAAACGTAATTTATTCAATAATTAATGTTAGAATCTTCAAAATGTATTAACGGATAAACATCCAAAGCAGAATGTAATTTCTTTTTGGAGATTTTGTCAGAGAAGCTCTAAACAGATCGAGTGTAGAGAGATTGTTTCCATGAAAGACATCCTGCTTTTAAGTGTATGTAAACTTTATATGAAATTATGAATACCGTTTACAAAATGGAAAATGGAGTGTTGAATATACTTACATAATAGTTGTATGTATATCCTTCGGATCCATTCGAGTAATCCGCCACAGTAATCATAGGAGCATTTACGCAACAACCCTGCATGATAAAAGAAAGAATGGAGGCCATTAATTCAGCCATTGTTCTTCATCGAATACAAAACAAACATAAGATATCACTTGTATCAAGTTACAAGTTATCCGTCATGCAAATTAATAAACTGTTACCTTCAGGTGTACCATTAAGCAACCTATACCAGATTTGGTCACCAAAAGCTAGCTTATTCTTTTAAAAAAGAGTCTGAAAAGCTACTTAACCAGCTGTTTTTAAGTGTAAGATCCCACATTGGTTAGGGAGAGGAATAAAGGTTGCCTTATAAGGGACTGGAAACCTCCTCCATCAGACGCATTTTTAAACCATGCCAGGTGTGTGGACAAAGCAGATAATATCTGGTACGGTTGGCTTGAGATGTTACAAATGGTATTAAGAGTCGAGAGCCGAACTAGTGTGCCAGGGATGAATCTGGGCTCCCAAGAGGGGTGGACTGTAAAATCCACATTGGTTGGGAAGGTCAAGGAACCGGATATCTCCTCTTATCATACGTGTTTTAGAACCATCAATCCAGGTGGGTGGACAAAGCGGACAATATCTGGTACAGTTGGCTTGGGATATTACATTAAGGGAGCTTAATGGGACTCGCAACTTATTCAGTCAGCTATATTGAGCGTGCCTTATTCAGTAAGCGTTTAGGATAGAGGTTTATTCGGAGAGCCAAGTTTTTCCCAAACCTGTCCATCCCAGTTAAAAAACACGCTCTCTCTGTCTATGAAAAAATCTTCATTAACAAACACCTTTTCAATCTATACAGATAGATTAATCTACACAGACAGCTTTATCCATACATGACCTAATGAAAAACCAACCAAATAGTCCCTAAGACTTCTATCTATATGCTTTATGATATCGTATAGATATAGATAAGATAGTGTCGGTTTCCCAGCATATATATTTCGTAAAGCTCAATTCTGGGCATGTTTAAAATAAAGAAAATGCTATGTTCCATGATGAAAAAAAACTCACCATGCATTCCATTTCTCCAACAGAGAATAAGCCATCTTTTGTTACCTCTGCATATCATAAACAATCAGACAAAAGAGCATCTTAGACACCACTTGCAGAGTCTTCTGTATGCATAAAACCAAAGAAAGATTTCGCGAGGCTGCACATAAAAACAAGACAAACCATTCCGTTTTACTCCCAAATGCTTCAATAATGCATCTTCAATATCTCGCGACCCACGAATCATACAAGGAGTTGTTCCACAGACCAAAAGATGATATTTGCCAACCTGAAAAGTCATTGTACACGTCTGTTTAAATTTGCAACTCCAGAAAATGGACACTATAACAAAATTGGTTCTATAGAACGCCATATTATATAAAGTGTCCTAATAGATTTTTGATAGGACTTCAGTTTATAAAACCAAAAAATTGTGTGCCTTATATAAATGTGTTACGAACTTGCAATAAAGTATACGACGCTTTTGGGCGTCCTAACAAGTTTTCAGGACAATTTTGAAATAAAGCGTGATATTAGTCTCTTTCAATAAAAAAACAAGTGTCTTCTAAAAAGATGTTCTTAAAAGTGCCATACAAAAAAGCTAATATGCTTTAATTCAAAGGCATCCTAATAAACTTGTTACGATGCCCAAGTAAGTCCTAACATACTATTGCAACACATTTATAGAGGGAGGTTTAGAAGAAAACCTCAAAAAATGGAAAACTGGGGAACATTCTAGTAGCCCTTCATCGGGAAGGTATGCATTTGTGCATACAAGTGATTATAACATGCACATGTGCATAATGCACGTGCACAAACATGTATGCAAAAGTGTAACCGTAACCGTCCAGATGAAGGACTACCGGGGTGTTCCTCAGTTTTCCATTTTTTGAGGTTTTCCCCTGAACCTGACCCCACATTTATATAGGGAGCACAATTGGTTGATCCTATAAAGCCAGTCATATAAGGCAGTCTGTTAGGACACTTAGACATTTTTGGCGTCCTATAAAGCCAATTTCTTTGTAGTGGGGTTATGTGAAAAATATACATATGCATCCTTATTCCTTACCTTTGCTCTGTTAAACATGGAATAAAATGTAGCAACCTCATACACACGAATAGGAGCAACTTCTATCTCTTTAGCCACCTTGAGCATGCACCAAAACATAACATAAGTGTAAACAAACAGAGATAAGTAGAACTTGGAAATGAAATACAGAGATAGTCAGAAGTATGCTGCAAGCAGAAACTTAAACTTAAATAAAAACAAGATTCTAGTGTAACTACACTGCCTTCTTTTCTAGTTTAGCTACACTTCAAAGCTTCTCTATTATCCATAACAAAACATGCCTAGTTTTCTGACTGATCAAGTCCCTGGTACTGCTAAAGTCCATAAAGCATTGTCATAAAATCTAAATAAACTCTTCAGTTCATTGAGTTTTTTCAATAAAATTACTCCATTTTTGGAATCTCAATTTACAAGAGTTCGAATTTCGAAGGGTGAAAATTCCTACCCTGACGAATTTTGGATTAAAAACCCATTGTGGAAGTCCTAATTTAATATATGGTTTATTTCCTAACAATTTTCAGTAATCGATTTGAAAACGAACTTTTACTTATTTTAATAGTACTCTTTCCGTCCAACAATAATTGTCACATGTTGCCCTTCATTCTAATTGATAAGGTAGTTGGAAATTAACAAAAAGAGACTAACTAGTATTGCATCAAATCTGTCTTGTAAACCATAATTTATAACACACAGAAGTTTATATAGAAAAATTATGAGAAGAAAGAGGTAATTCGAACCTAAAAGATTTTCCTAAAAGAGAATATTGTAACAAATATTGGACATCCCAATATGAAATTTTTTTTGTCACGATCCTTGTGACACAAAACAAGTAATTATTTTAACTAGTCAACATCATCGTAATACACATGCTTTTAAATTTGTACTAAGAAATAGCTAGAAGTAAATATAGGATGCATTCCAATAACAATAATGTGAGAAGGATTCTTAATTATCATGCACCAGGGCAGGGAGAATAGACGTATCTTTAAAACATATTGCATGACCAACATACCGCATTCATTGCTGAAACAGGAAGCCACCCCCCATGCTGCTGTTGTGCAAGATCCAGCAGTGGAATCACTGCAGATTGCTTGTAGTTGGATGGATAATGAGACAATATCTCCTTTACCTGCATGTAACAAATACAAACTAACATTAAACAAAGGAACCACAAGGGTTTTGGCGTAGTGGTTGAGGCTTAGAGGGATGTGGTGGAATATCCCATTTGCCCAGGGTTCAATTCCAGGCGTCCACAACAATTGTGGCCACTGAGTTTATCATGGCTGATGTCTTACAGCTATAATTTGTCAGGTTTAGTCTGGGCATAGCCCAGGACACCCTTCCGAAAAAAACATTAAACAGAGGAATCCCTCCAGATACCTAATCACCCTGTAGGTTGTAACCTAAGTGGATACGGGATTATAGTTACCAACAGTGGCTTTCAACACAAACATGCTTATTCGATGGCAATATGACTTGATATGACGATCATTACAACCAAACAAACTTTTAAAGAGATTCGACAAGTAAAAGCATTTGGAACCACCAACATAAAGTAAAGAAAACCTATTGCTGCTAGAAGAGTTTTGTTTTTCAAGCAGCTTAACCAATTATTGTCTTTTTATCTTGGATTTGAACTTTCATCTTAGAGATTTATGCGATCATCTTCAAAAGTAGCTTTAACAAAGTGATAACTTAATGGGGCTCAAGTTGAGATAACCATACAGATGAATCCCTAAGATCTCTTTTCGCAACTTGACAAATAAACTACCATTGTGCTAGTTGGATTGGCATCTGAAGCAACATTTCCATAAGAGAACACTTTATGTTTCTCTGCTAGTGCGGTTAAGCAAGTTTTAAATATATTAGGTCTTACATATATGATATATAAAGAAAACATGACAACTATCTCCATGCAAAGCTATCACTTCCTTTAAGCCAAAAAGAAGCTGTTGCCCTATGTGACTATGTCAGCCTACATATATTTTGGTTACTCAGCGTGGTGTGTGTGACATACTGACATTATCTTTCAGGTCAGCTCATGAATTATATTACTTGGCTTGCACTTATGAAAAGGGACTTGTTCTTTATCCATTCTATATGTTAGTTGGGCCAGAAAAGTTTTGAAAAATTCCATATAGTGATATAGCCACTTCAAATAAATAGTTCATCCAAAAATTACAGCCCCACATGCATCAAAATGACCATTTAATTGCATATAGGCTATAGCCACCTCAAACACACTAAATCACCATAGTTAAGTAAAACCAATAGAAATTTTTCAGTAAACCTACACTTACTTGATTTTACAAATTTCTCATCCCACAATATCACAACACTTGTCATACCACTAGCATTTAGTAACAAATAACAACAGCCAACATAAGGATAAAAGATTGTACTAGAGACATAATAAGTTAAGCAACAGGAAATTAAACTGTGATTCCATATCAATTTTACATAGGACTCTGAATACTCAACTTCATTGTAAATACTAAATACATTGCATAACTTCAGCCTAAAGACTACCTTCCATTTCTCATTATCCCTTTACCTTTGTCAGCTGAACTCATAATAACCATAAGACCTAAATAAATACTTGTAACTGACCTTTGGTCTGTTAGCCTCGCTGAACTCCCATGGAAGGTCGGAGTTATTATCCGGCGAATCGAGGTGCTACACACACAAACACACATAGTCGATGAACAAAATGCACATACACTAGCACAACATAAGTAATCAATATCAAAATTCAATGAACAAAAGCAAATCAATCAACACTTACATAGTTTAGGGCAGTTGATAACGATCGAGTTGTCTGAAACAACAACGAATGAATTAACAAATTGGAAAGAAACGATCAAACTAGTTCCAGAAAGAAAAACAAAATCAAATCGATTGGAAGCTGGAATGAACCTGAGGAACTTGACGGATGGCTTCACGGATCTCGATCAGGCGTTTGGATGCCAAACGAGCCAACATTTTTGTGCTCGGAGCTCCGACGTTGCGACGGAAAAAAATGGCGAAGAAGAAATTGGGGATTTTGGCCTTTCGGGGCACGTGGTTTCCACGTGATCCGTTTTTATGGGCTTTGGGCCGTAAGGCTTTATGGGCTTGGGCTAAATAACCGTTTTCATGACTTTTTTATGTAATTAATGGTGCACATGGGACTGATTGTACTGAAAATTTCCGATAAAATATGGAAAACTCAATAATGAATATTGAACCGATTAAAAATATACGATAGCGGTATTTCGGTATTAATATCTCATCAGTCTCGATTTTACATTTTACAACCTTTGAAGCAAACATGACAATCACTGTAAGATGTTAAGAAAAAGATCTCATGGTGAGCATAGGACTAATACCCTACTGAAAATTCTTGATAACGATATTACCAAATATCGGTTATAGAAAAAACATGGAACCGATTACCGTACCGAAATACATGAATCGGTCTGAGATCGGTACAGTACCGGTTTGGTATCGGGATTTGAGACTCGTTGCCCCCTAATTATAATTAACTGGTTATAAAAAGTTGTATGATACTTTTTGTGACAAGAAAAATGCTTGTATAACTAACTATTTTTTTTATTCGTCACCATCCATACCACGTATCATTCGAATCCCTCTAAAAACAAACGAAATATTGATAAATATGGGAGTCTATATGATTTTATGTTTTGTTATGTATTCAAACGTAAATTATAAAATAATGATCATGAAAATGTAAGTATGTTGTATTACTATAGGCTTTTCATACATCTAACTATATCCATGATAAACTATCCTAAGGTATTTATTGGGTCAGGCTTCCTAAGTCTGGTCCTGATTGTGAGGACAAAAAAAAAGACAAGACTTTCTAAGCCTAGTTTGGGATTAGGTCATAAACCAAAAGTCTATAATCGATCATGGGTGAGTTTGTTTTGTTTTTCTTTTTCTTTAGTTATTGTTGCTTTGAAGATATTTGAAGGAAGTGAGTTTGATATCCATCAATCATTAAGCTATTCTTATATCGACATCTAGTTATTTTTTGAAATGATTGTTATTCTTAAGACCATTTCAAACTCGAAGAAATGACAAGACTCGTAAGAAATCTCATTGGTCCGATCATAGGTCCACTTCCAATTTAAATTTTGTTTTTAATCATTTTGTGTATGTTTTCATATAACTAATGCAAATAGCTATGAATTAATAAGCGTTAGTCAAAACAATTTTAAATTGGTTATAAATACAATAGGTTACACTTCCTTCGATATGGGCTAGTTGCAACTAGGGCCAGGTTTTGTTGATCGTGGCCTAATTTATGTTTTGAGCTTATTGAAAGGGGGAAATGGTACCCCACTTGTTAAGGAATGCGAGACTCTCGTGTTGACGGAAGTGACGTCCCGGGCATACGACCCTGGGTTCCAGAAGGTGTTTTTCAAGTCAAATTACAAATAAGTCGTCGTTGCTATTAACTCTATTTAAGAGGGTGGGATGGAATCTAGGAATATCATTTAATGGTGTCGTAGGCTTCTCTATCAACGTGACTTTTACTCTGTTTGTTTCACCAGGCGACAAGATGGGATGGAATTTGGGATATCATTTCAAGGTGTCGTAGGCTTGTCCATCAACATGACTCTCACAATAGGCTCCTTGTTCTACTTATTGTCCTATGTCTCATTTTTGAAGTGTCTATCTTTCTGACCAATTCTTTGAACTTTATTTGTCCTTTGAAAACTCATTAACGAAATGTTACGTCTTTATTTTACACATACAAAAAACACATGTTGATATGTGTTTTACCGCTTAGTTTTACATATGCAAGCATTCAAGTAATCTTTATGTATTACAAACATTCACTAATAGTCTAATACAATCGGTAAGCGACCATTATGAAACGTCGATGGACCATGAAAACATGAAGGTATTAAGGTTGTTAAGGTTAGAAGAATTAACTCATTATGACTCTCTCTCTCTCTCTATATATATATATATGTTTACACACATGTATTATAAATTAGCAAAATTTAAGCAAAACTAGAATGTGTCATATTATTAATTAATAAGTCGGTACAACATGGTATTACCATGATACACGACTCCTAATGTCACATACCAACTAAGTTTAAACAGTGACAGATTCAAACGGAAACTCAAATCCAATTGCGAATGTTGTATCATTCAGTCTAAATGACGTATTATTCACCATGAATAAAACATGAGTATTTGGTCTGAATAAGCATGTATTATTCAGACCAAATAGGACATGTGGCGCGTTCACAGTTATCCCTATGTTCGCAATTAGATTTGAGTTTGCAACCAATGTCCATCAGTTTAGATAAAATGTCAACCGATTTATATTGGTACCCTACCAACTAAACTAATACCAATTAAATTGATAGGATTATTACATCAATTAATTGGTTTATTTTGATTCAAAACAAGATGTATCAAGCCCGCGCGTTGCGTCGGGTGATATTCAAACAATCACATTTTTAATAATCCGATTTACATATAATATTACAAATAAGGTGACTCTTCAAAGTAGACAGTATTACTTTACCAAGCATCTAGTGGATTTGAAGATTA
>LUCG01239559.1:0-18466 GCA_001633085.1 Carthamus tinctorius
TTCCCTTCCCTTTCTTTCCCTTTCCTCCCCTTCCCTTTCTTTCCTTTAAATTTTGAACTCGAGGACAAGGCACTAATGTTGATATTAAACAAACTAAAATGTATAAAAAGAAAGGTAAATTACATATTTGGTTCATGTGGTTTACTCTTTATTGCACTGTTGGTCTTTCTTTTAAATTAATTATAGATTTGGTCCATGTGGTTTACACTTTCTTGCACTGTTGGTCCTTGTGATTTATACTATATTGTTTTGTTGGTCCCTGTGGTTTACACTATATTGCTACGTTGGTTCTTGTGGCTTAACAGACTGAAAGTTAGCGACAGGGACTAACAGTGCAAGAAAATGTAAACCACATGGACCAAATCCATAATTATTTCGAAAGAGGGAAAAATTGTACAATAAAAAGTAAACCACAACAACCAAATATGTAATTTACCCTAAAAAAATACAAATAGCATGTAAAATCCAAACATGAGAAAGGTCAATGGATAGCAAAGACTACAACTCTAATGTTTATGAAAAAGGGAAAAAATTCACAAGCTCAACCAAGTATTTCATTTTAAGTAAAAAAAAGTTTAGTAAATATATTTTTAAATAAAAAAATTATTAAATTTTCTCATCTTAAATAATTAAGTTTTTAGATTATTTTTTAAATAAAAACTATTATATTTTTTTTATTTTAAATGATTTAAGTGGTTGAACATTTTTTTTCATAACTATTAAACTTTCTCATATAACTCATTAGAAAAGTTTTTAACTAAATAATAACTTAAATCAATTTTATCATTCTCAAATATTACACCATTCAAACCTACACATGTTTGAATGGCATAATGTTTGGAAATGTTAAAACTGATTTAAGTTTCTTTTTACTTTAAAACACTCCTAGCCGGTTACAAATAATCTTCTTTTTGTTAAAATGATGCAAGTAACCAATTTTTAAAAGTTTGATGATTTGTATATTCAAAGAAAATCTTCAATGACTTAAATCATTTAAATTGAGAAATATTAATAGTTNTTTTTATGAACTTTTCCATACACGATAAATGGAAACTTATCGGATTTGATTAATTTGACTGCTTAAAACTTGATATTTAATTTTAATTAGATTAGATCCCAAAAATCCAATATTCAAATTGGATCACTCAATTCTAAGTTGGTAGTACAGAATTATCAACCAGATACAATCTAATTACTCATTCAATTAATAAATATACATATTTTCTGATATTCTTATGTTAACTATTTCTCTTGTGATTATGTGTTTGGTAAATTATGTTAGCATAAATACTTGTATGTTTGATGTTTGTATTTAATGTTTTTTTTTGGAAGGGTGCGGGCCAAAGCCCGACTAATCCCCGATAATTTTGGGGGCTAAACATGACCCCACTTAAATGTTCTCAGGCATGCGCACGAGAAGGCTCGAACTCGGTTAGACGCTATGAACCCCCCCCNACTATATTTAATGTTTTTAAGCAAATAAGAAAAATATGCAAATTACTAACTGAAATAATAGATTAATTTATTATTATATCAAACTATGATATGGATTCAATCTAATGCAATAAATACCTATAGATAAAGAAAATCATTTTAACAAACATAAAACCCGAGGTTTAGTGGGTGCATGTAAAGAAGTTTATAGAAATTGAATTTGAATTCTTTGCTCTCTTTCACAGCCCCGTAGTCTCAAAATATATACACAACAATGATACGTAATTTCCTTATACAAAAGAATAACTACTAAAGATAAAAAAAAGGCTATAAAAGGAAATACAACTAAAATATATCCCACATAATATATGCAGAATATTTACAAGAATATGTCTCCTAATATTTACATAATATGTTTCCTGCCATTAAAAAAAAGAACTAAGTGTTAAGAAAGGAACAAGAAAACCTTTAGATATAAAAATAGTGAATAAAAAAGAAAAATAATTATTTAAAAATAATTTTCTTATGCTAAAACCACCATCCATGATTAAGATTGAGATGCGGAAAAAAGATATTAATTGACATACAACTTTCTCCAAAGCGACCATATCCATGATTAAGCCACTATTGTGGTAGAGAGAGTTTGTGGATATGATAACTTCGGGTTTAAGAGATATACAAGGTTTAAACCTGAGCCTTACAAGCCCTTTTTCAGTTATAAAAAGGAAAACCTAAGACTTGTTATGCTCGTATGGGACTAGACTTTGTGGTTGAAAGAGGACGTGACCTGGTTTTTCGAGGCTAGGTTTTTCTATCTACACTTTAACAGGACCTTACCAGTGGAGGATCGGGCTTGGGGTTTTTCATGTAGATGTTAAGCATTATTTGTTTTTACACTTAAACAATAAGTAACTGAATTATTTAAGTTATTGCAAACCCAATTTTATGTTAAGTTATCTAATATCAAAAAAGTTACCGAATGAATAATCATTTGGCCCAAGCCCTTTATATGTTTAATACTTATTTATTTGGTGCTTATGTGTTAGTAGTGATTGTTAATTTTTCTCTCTCGCACATCAAACATTTAAATGTTTGAAGGTATTTCTTTTTTCAAAAAATCTTTTATATTTTTTTTATTATTATTAGATATTGTAGAGTTTGGATTATAAGTAACCATATAAAATCGTAGCAGAAATTAGAATATGATTTAATCATGTTACTTTAAACAAAATTTAAAAAAATCAAAAGTTGAAATCTATAACATATCCAATAATACAAATATTAAATAGATACAAATTATAGTGTTTAAGATTGATACCTTTTCGGATTTGTATATCGGGAACGTGCGTGTGTGTGTGCTAGCTTGCCGATCAAAAAAAGAAAAATGAATCCGCTTCGGCTCCAACAAATATTAATTGAAAACCCTTTTTCAGATAGAATATGCATTTAGCAAAAGAAAATAAAATTTCTTTTATGTTTATTTGGTAACTTAAAAGTATCTTAATGGATTTATTTAATAGGCTTGTAGAGATACATATTTCCAAATTTTTAGCCGATCCGGATCAGTTTAAATCCGATCTGGGTTTTTTCGAATTAAAAAAAGCGGTTTTTTGTTTGTAGGAGTTGAAGTAAATTAAATTTCATTCCTTATATAAATAATTAGATGATTCTTTTATTTTTCATAAGATTTTTAAATCCCATATATAACGAAGTCAAAGATTTTAAATAAAACCAATACCAAGTGAAATTAAATTTCAAATCATATCAAATTCCGTAAATTAAACAGCAGGACCTAAGTTATAAATTCCAGTTTTGTTTTTATCTTATTTAAAACAGATTATAATAATATCTTATAATAATTAATTGGAATCTTATTATGCAAAAGAAGTGATAAAAAAAGGCATAAGAGCCTGATCGAGCAACGGTTACTTTTTTTCAAACCCGCTCCAAACTTTCTTCCTTCCTTCCTTTCTTTCTCTCTATTAAGCCCTCCCTCCCCCTCTCTCCCTTGTTCCTTCATCTCTCTCTATCTCATTCAGCCGTCTCTTCTTGGGGACACAAAACCAGCTTCATTGATTCTTCTACCATCAAAAGCTTTCAAAATCATGGGGTGCTTTTCGATTTGTTTCACCACTTCCAAGCATCATCGGAAACTAAACAAATCTGTCACCCCAACCACCACTTCATCTCCTTCTTTAATTCAGGTACATAAACTGAATTCCACTCATTTATGTCTCTTTTTCGTAATCTGTATTTACGGTTGAATAATCTGTTTCAGGGAAATGATGAGGACAAGTGCGAATCTGTTCTGATCAAAGCACCCACGGAAGAATCAACAAATCTTGGTTGTCTCCAAACCCCCATTTGCAAATCAAGGTAATTTTATGAGTTTGATTTCCGTATCTTCTTATAGACTTTTACTTTACAGATAAATGGGTTTTTTATGAGAATTGACATAAATTGAGCTTTAAATTATGATGAGTTTTGATCGTGGTTTCAAGTTTGTGTGATTTTCTTTTTTGAGACATTTCATCGAACAGTTTGCGTGCTTGTTTTGTGTCTTCTTGTTATTGAACATATAATAGGGAAAATCAGCTGATCAATGAAGGTTGTGATAACACAGTTGCTATAGATGTAGATGCTGACACCAATGCAGATGTCCCGACTGAAGAGGCTGAAATTCCCTCAGTGGAGAGCAAAGTGGATAAGGAGAAAAACGTGAATGAAAGTGGGAAATTAGGGTTTCTTGTGCAACTTGAGAATGAGAAAGAGAGGGACAAAGAGGAAAGTGGGAAATTGGGAGTTTTAGTGCAGATTGAGAATGAAAAGGAGAGAAAGAAAGAAGAACATAAAGATTTAGGGGTTCATGTGGAAATTGAGAATGAGGATCGAAAGTTGGAACCGAAAGAAGAAGATGAAGATTTTGGGGTTCATGTGGAAGTCGAGGATGAAAAGAAGATAGGGAGGGAACCGAAAGAAGAAAACCAAAGTTTAGGAGTTGAAGATCGAGCCTTCTCTGATTCTAGCGTTTCCAGCTATATATCCTATCCACCGATGCATAGATACCATAATTGTGTAATCAATGAGGACGAAGATCATGTTATCGTTGAAGAGGATTCATCCGAGTCCTTGTTTTCATTGTCAATTGATCCAAGGAGGCAACCGAAGTCTAGTCCAGTTGAAGGCGATGATAAAGAGGTCAACAGTCCACTGAAAACCAGTTGTTCACCGGAGCTGAATACAAAACCAATCGAGTCTTCTCCGAATAGGAGCGATCTCAATCAAAACATTAATTCTTTGCTGAACCCAATTGAGAATCTTTCTCAATGGAAAATCTTGAAGGCAGGAGCGACACCAACTTTGGAGCACCACCAAGAAAAAGAAAATGTATACTTAGAACAAGAAGAAACGAATATCCCGTTAAGCAAAGAACCTAGCTTTATAGTATCAGGTCAGAAAGGGAAAGTAAAAGGTGATAATAGTGCAGTAGCTACAAGCCTCTCGAGTTGGCTGATTGGACCAGATAAGACACCCACAGTAAGCAAGGGAGATAGTCAATTTTCTACAGGGAATTCATTTTCATATTCTGATGAGGCAACTTCTTGGAAGAGCCTTGAAGATAGACCCATTTTAGGAGCTTGGACCATCGATGAAGTGAGGCAGGTGTCTGCAAGATCGTCTCCAAGAAAGTCACCATGCCGCAACCCTGATGAGATGCCCATCATAGGAACTGTTGGGAGTTACTGGAGTCATACTGGACAGGCTGCAGATCCTTCAAACATAGGAAAATCCAGAAGAAACAGAGAGGTATGATACAGTTAACTAGTTTAGCTTTGAGTAATTTGACATTAAGTGAGTTTTTCTGATGAATTGCATTGTCTTTTGTAGAAGAAAGCCTCAAGTTGTCACTCTACGCCCGTTAAGACAAGGTTGGAGAGACGATTGGACAAGGGTGCTGCTTAAGTTAACTTATAGACTGCATTTCAGAAGTACAGTCACATTCTTGTATTTTGTGTGGCGATCGGTGATTGAGTAAGTATACTGATCGAATAAACGGGATGATAGTGTTTTTGTCTCCAGTTTTTCATATATGCATTTGATAGTGCTTGTGAATAGTAAAAGCTGGTTTGTATGTTGAATCAATTTTGGTTCTTGGAGATTATTATATATAAGAATTCAATGATATTTGATCCTGTTGATGTTGCCTTTTTTCCCATGAAAGGTAAGGTCTGGGAAGGTGTGATGTATGCAAACCATTCTTGTACCCAACGTTCAACATTTATGATAGTGAAATAGCGTGTATGCTTTAATTCTCATGTGCAACTATGTAGCATTGTGATTCAATAGTTATGACCAAAATTGGTAGGTAAATTAGTATCAAACCTGTCTTATGAATTGATATTGGATTTCTTTCATGTTTGAATAATTAATTCTTCTTTATGAGAAGCTTTTTCGGTGGCATCAAGTTTTCTTTATACATTATTAGGTTTTTATAGTTAATTGAGTATCATTAGATTCTTATAAAATGTAGCAGATACAATCTGTCTTTAGTATTGTTACGACAAAATGACAGTTTATCTTTGCAATAAAAAGATCAACTCCATTGATATTACAAATACGAAGGCGAAAGTGACACTAGACAATTAGGTTGAAGTGTTTAAAGTAAATCTAAAACAAACAAATTAATTAGAAGATGAAATTGAAAATTGAGACTGAGAGTCTAAGCCCATCACCCTAATGGACTCACAAGAGTAAGAAAAAGACTATGGGCTTAAAAGTTTGCAGGCTGATCACCAAACAAAATATGGATTTTATTTGTTTGGTAACATTGGTATGTGGCACCTTTTTGTCCATAGGATCCATGCAAAGAACACACACAAACTTTGGGTCTTCCAACAGTATTAATTACCCTCAAAAGGTTACCAAACAAAAACCAGAACCATGATTGATTGCTACACAAATCCCTTGGGTCTGAGTAGTTGTTGGGTTGCATCAGAGATGAAACCCAAATCATCATCTGCCTCAGAAGCTCAAAAATGCAACATTCTTTGCCTTCATGCACTTGTAGACTCACAAAGCATCATCAAGAAGGTTAAAGATATTAAAAGGGACACAAAATCCCAGAGAATGGGAAACTTCAAAAACACAAACTCATGTCAAAGTTTCAAGCCATATCCTAAAGAGTCAACTTCAAATGGGTTGTAAATAGCAAGTTATGGGAAACATCATCAACATCAAGAGAAGGGTAGAAAATACAGTTATGAAGAGCATGATCAACACAAAGTCAGAAGCATCTGCTAAACATCAAAGATTGATGCGTCCAGACAGAAACGCCATAAACGTCAAGTATCTACCTTTGAACAGTATCAAGCCCATCCAAGCACCGATAAGAACTTTATGAAAAGAACAAGTAATTCCTAATTTTAAGAATCAACCGATGACAATCACCAACACTATTGCTTCTCCCTTTCAATGGTGTAATTATCATGAGGGATTTTATGCTAGCCGATTTTAACATGTCTAATATGTAAAAGCAAACTCATGAGTTCTATGACAAGAAGCCTTTTTGTAAAGTTCATAAAAAGCCATCTTCAGTCACCTAAGCCAACACTAGAAACAGTTATCGGTTGCCAAAAAGACCACCATGAAATATGTACCATGTTAGGGTGAGTGCAATCCCATGATTTATGGGTTCACGTCTTCGTGACACTCTATAAGCACCTGTTGGGTCAAAGACTGCCAGCTACTCGGGAGGGTCAGCTCAATTGGCAAATAAAGACTAGGCCTGTGGGATATGGATCTTTTAAGGGCCACTAGGGATTTTCCGTACATTATCTCCAGGGCCACATTGGATTAATGGAGACGCATGCAAGCAACATCCACCGCTGCAAAAGAAACAAAAAAACATCTAATCTTAGGGGCCGTTTTTCAGCCATCAAAATTGATTGTTGGTAAGCATCTTCAACCCCGTAAGCGCTTACCACGTAAGAGTCATTTCCATCACTTACCGAGTAAGACTCTCGTGCTCAATTGGCAAGGATCGTAAAGTAAGTGATATCAGTATACGCTTACCCGGATAAAAATGGCCCCTTAGTAGCTGAAATCACATCTGATCAGTGTTTTGCTGTTGAAGGTACGAACTTGGTTAATCAACCATCTTACAGAACCAAAAATCAAACTTTGAGCAACTGGAATTGCTAACAAACCAAACCAAAACAAAGACCACATAATTTATCATCCAATCTGCTCTCCGATCTAGTTGGGGCGCAAGCAATTATCGATAAACAGCTAAATTGAAGTCTGAATCATGACCGATGTTACTACAATTTGATCGTCGATGTTGAAAGAAGCTGCACAGAAAGCAACAACTGATGAAGAGGTCAAATCCAAAACAAGATTCAACTACAAATCGTGCACAACAAATTGTAAACCCCAACTTCCAAAACCCCCTAATTTTCTCATTGATCCTAACCAGATCAGGCACAGAACTAGAGATATTACAAAAAACACTCGATCGCAAAAGAATTATACATGATCCATCACTGTAGTAGAACAGATCTATAATGGCAAAGCATCAGATTACAAAAAAAAAATGAAAAAAATCATTCAGCGATGATCTTATCTGAGGATGATCGTCGTTTGAGAGTTAATGGCTGAAGAACAGAGTCTCTGTACTTAGAAGGCATTGCCATATTAACCCTCCTTTGCCTTTTCGCTTTTGGCTTCGATTTCGATTTCGGTTTGGATTTCGATTTTGATTTTGATTTTGATCCCGATCTAGGGAGTAAAGCGGTGGTAGTGAGGATGAGATTATCGAATTGGATAGGTCTCTTTCTCCTGGTTACGATTCTTCTTTGTATGTATGGAACACCAACCACGGATCCTGCCGTGACTTGGTGGATTGCCTTTACGAGTAAGTTGAGACCAAAGCAACGAGAAGGGGATGAAGATGGGAATGATGATCGGAAGAAGGAGGAGGAGGATGAGTCTGTGGATGATGCAACGAGTGAATGAAGAGTAATGGATGAATGAGATGGTGAATTTGGAGTTGAAGAAGAAGATGATGATGGTAATGATGATGATGATGATGATGATGATCTTTGCATTTTTTTTATGGGGTTTTTGTGAATCTTGTGAAGAAGATGAAAAGGGATGGTGAATGGGAGAGAGACT
The DNA here is from genome assembly GCA_001633085.1 of Carthamus tinctorius. Taxonomy (NCBI): domain Eukaryota; kingdom Viridiplantae; phylum Streptophyta; class Magnoliopsida; order Asterales; family Asteraceae; genus Carthamus; species Carthamus tinctorius. The sequence goes on from LUCG01239559.1 coordinate 8,608, forward strand.
GGTTTTTGGTGTTTGGATCTTCGACGATGCTCCATGTCCTCTGTACCTATATATATTCTGCCTACCTTTTTCACGCCAATGTGTGGGATTGAAAATGGATCTCAAAAATTATAAGAAAATCGATCTGATGCATCTTGATGAATTTTATCGTAATGTCGTATTATTCTCATCCGACGATTGATACTCAATTGTCATTTTTCTTGCGTTGACCTCAACCTTTTACCGGAGCTCAACCTTTCACCCCTTTCCATTTTCCTACTCTTTAAATACAAGTAAAAAAACGGGTTGATCTGATAAATCTAATAATGTGTTGAAAAGGAGATTTTGAAGATGTATAATATGAATCGAAGTTACAAATTATTTATATGAGGTTGTGTATAATTTATTTAAACGATTAATGTATGAATCTTCCCTTCTTATGTTTATATGATACGTAGGGGCCATTTACCAAATACTTATCCGGGTAAGCCCTTGTCAGGCTACATTACCTTACCGGATGCATATGGCAACAACCAAGAGAAATTTCCTGTAAGAGCTAAGACAAAGGACCAAGAGTCTTACCCGGTAAGTGAGGATCTTCGTCTCTTACCACGGTTGGTACTTATCGGGTAAATTTGTTGCATGCATGCTCTTTTTGTGGACTAAAATGTTATCCAGTAAGTGATAGTGTTGAGTTTTATTGATAACTACTTAGTTGGATAAGCGTTTGATACATGGTCATTTTCTTTGTTTAATTGACATCAATGTGTATAAAAATTGGATTCAGCAATGTCTATGTGCATTAACGCCTTGTTCTTGAGTTTAAAGTTTAAAGGAAAGAAAGAGAAGGTGAGGAAAGGGAAAGGGAGGGTTATCCCTCCAAATCATCCCATTTTTGAAAGAAAATGGAAGAATAACTTTCAAGAGGAAAAAAATGAAGAGTTTTCCCTCTTAATCCCTCTAAATAATTTCCTTTCCTTCCTTTAAAAAACTCGAGAACACACATATTCCTCCAAATCCTTTCATTTCCTTCCTTAAAAAAAACTCGAGAACACACTTTTGGTATGTAATTGTTTGGAGCTAATTCAGGGTTAAATTTAGACTTCAAGGTTTATATATTAATTTAAGATTTCATCTTGGTGCTTTACTTATGGTCCTTCTCTTGCCAAATAAGCTTCTTGGCATGGGCAGACCTGTAGTGATTGCCCACAGTAGCATGTGTCATTGTATCGTTCCTTCGTCGTAAAGTAAAATTTTATAGGTTTGTAAAATGTGCAATCGTGTCGTTTTAGAATTTGCAACCGTATTATTTTAAAAGGTGCAACTATATCTCTTTTTTTTAAGGGTTTGTTTAGCTTTGCCTAGACTACATTCTTGGTCATTTGGTAAGTAGCAGCCGTCTGAGACTAAGCTTTGCCATAGGATACTGGCGCCTAGACTCAAACCCGGGGTAGATAGATATTCCACCACATCTCCCTAGGCCTTTTACTAATATGCCACCGCCATTGTGGTTACAACTATACCTCTTTAATCAACAAAAAAACCAAAAAAGTCTCTCGAAATCTATAAATAGAAAACTTAAAAATTATTCGAAATCAAGCAAAAATAACTTTAGAATCGCTCAGAATATTGGAATTAGGCAAAATTACATCAAGGGATATCAAAAAAATAGGGTGCCAAAATATGAAAAACTTCTTGTGTCCACCCTACTTCTCGCTCTCTCCATAATCAATCAATAAGCTAAATAATATTAGTGAGCTTATAACGGTAATCTTTAGTAAACACCCCTAACTCTATAGGTTTGTTTATATTTGTTGTTAACTATTTAAACTTTATAGTTTAATTGTTTGTATTTTGGGCAATATGTTGTATTTGGATCAGATCATGTAGAATCATCCATCAAGCAAAAAATTGGAAAATGCACCAACAATGATTGGTTTTAAAGTTTATTCATTATGATAATTATTTTATATTTTGAATACGATATAATAATTTATTTTAGTTTATAACAGAATAGATGATATAATATTAGCTTTAGCTTGTTAGGGTAATTATTTGAATTGGATCATAATTATTTGAATGGATGATCATAAGTTTTTAAAATTTATGCATCTTGAACTTAATATACTCCATAATTTATTGGTTAGTTTACTCAAGCTAAGCACGATTTAGTGGGTTTCTTGGATTGTAGCATGGAAACATACTAACAATAAATTCATAAATCGAAATGGTTACATTTAAATACTTATTAAAAATATTTGAAGTTGAAAAGGAAAAAATCTTTTCAAAACCAATGTTATTTTTGCCAATTGTAATATTTTATTGTTTTTTGAAGAAAAAAAATATACATAACACGTCATGGAACTATTACAAAGGGGCACCACAATTATAAATAAAAGATGTCATCCATCAACGCAATTTTGTTTATTATTTATTAGACAATTAAAATATATGCCTCAAATGATTAACTGAAAAACCTATCTGTTGAAGTTAAAAAGACGATTTCAAATGAACTAATAATGAAAGAAAAACAAAATGATCGATAGGATACAATGCCGATAAGGAGGTCAAAGTAGCAAACCATTCAAATAAGGAGGATCAGTCTGGAGGACCACAATGGAAATGGGTTGTTGCTACAGTCGTTGGAATATACAAGTTTATATCATACAAGCAATCAACAAACTAAAAATAAAATCGTGTTGAAGCTTATAACTTTGAAATTTTGAATTTATATAGTTTCTTCTATTTGATGATATAAATACCAAATGTTAATCGAAATTGATCATCTTATAAATGAATTAATACTATTCGACTTAATTAAATAATTTATAATTTCATTTTTTGGATAATTCAATGATCCTAGTAAGCATTTTCCTTTTTTTCTTCTCGTTGATATGTATTTAATTATTTATAAATAGTTAGAGAATCAAATAAAAAGGCTAAATATTAAGAGGCAAGAAGATTAAAGAAAGATTTATATGTGAGTCCATGAAGAAATCTGTAAAAAATCTAGTTGAAGATGTATACGTAAAGTGATTTTACAGATTATTTATATGGGTTCATATATGCATCTTCAAATGATTTTTTTTCCGATGATTCATATATGAACATTAACTTAACCACCACTTCTTACCTTATCATGATACTATCGGCGCCTCTATACATATAATCACAATGACTTGCTATAAATTCATGAATAATAAAACTTGAATTCCAAACGAAATCCAAGATGCAAAATTGTATCCCATCCCAGGAAGAAGAAGAAAATCCATCCCTAGTGTAGATCAGAAATCAGACAATTTATGTATGTAGTGTTTTATTGTGTATGCATCTGTGATTAGAATTAAATAAGTGCAGCCATACCTTTCATGCTATCAACTCAAGGAACATGTATGAATAAGTTTGGTTGGTTGGTTCTTGCCTGTTGCTAAAATAGTTAGAATCAGCATGTCTGTTTTATCCTAGAGGATTCTCCGACTGCACTCTCCATTCTCGAGTACCACTCCCCAATTCTCGTCTGCTCCACCATATCTTTACCCGACCTTAGATATCGAATAGGTCTCAATACCCCAAACACAGCTAAATCCGCCAAATTAGGCTTAGACCCTCCTGATCAAGTAATTCACAATAACCATAAAAGTTAACTGCAATTCAAAATGGGGAAAAAGGTACTAGGAGCACAATGTTCAACCCGGTTAAAGAGGAGAATAGATGGTTTATTGTTTTCCATTAAAGGATTTCTCAAGTAATTGGCTCCAATCTCCAATACACAAAAACTTATTGTACATGAATAAAACTGAAGCAAATATCAGGTCTTCTATGACTAAAACCAGGAAGATTTGTTTTTGGTTATATATGTGCATATATGTCTATGTGACCATGTACATGATAACTGTAATTTGTGCATGTTTCCATGGTGAACGAACAAGCACCTAAAATAGTAAAATTAAACTGACAAGATGACTTCAAGGGACGTTAAATAACCATTGGCCAAAAAACTGCCATGATATATATCAAGAAAACTGACCTAAAAACTCTCTGCCGTCAAGTGCGTTGACCCAAGTTTCTGCAGATTCATACAGGGCTGCTCTTTCATCGGTAATGTTATACTTTTTCTTCAGTTTCTTTGACACAAAATACATAGCAGCAGCCCCAGCATATTTCACTGCATATTTCTCAGAGAAACTAAAGTTACCTGAAACACGCAGAAGCAAAAACTCATAACCAACTAAATAATAGCTAAATGACAAATGTTATACACATTCAAACCAGAACCAAGTTGATATTTGCTGGATATGTTAGTTGGGTGGGTTTCATCTTTATCCAATTACAAAGGGGTGTTTCACATTCACTCAGTGTTCATGCATATAATCGATGCTCAAAATTCGTGGTCGCATAATGGTCTTCGTTGTATTAAAGATGAACGGATCTGGATTTGCATCTAGAGGATTTCTCTGTTGCTTCTAGCAATGCCTTAAGATGGTTAGAAGGAGTTGATCCTGTCCTGCTAGTCTTTTATGTTTGTACACAGTACTCACATGTCAAGTAAACAAAAGATATTGTAGCGTACACATGCCAGCAATTAGACAATATTAAGCTTACCATTGTTGACAATATACTCGAAGGACTCCAGAGCCTCAGAAGTGTTCCGGTAGATGTTTGGTGCTAGCATATGCACCAAATGATCATCAACCCACCTACATGGTCCCCCTTTTCATTAGTGCACTTAACAACTCAAAAGACTAGTTTCAGAACATTCTCTATTGATAAACATTCATGTGATTAACATGCTAGAGGTCTTGATTGAGAAATGAACACAAAAAATGAGAAGCTCTAAACGATTCTACACTGAAACATAAAGCCAAAGTAACAACTTGTAAACCTAAACTGCCTATCTTGTGCGACCCAAATTAAGGGTAAAATTATGAGGCAGAAGGAATATTAACCCACTTCTCTTAAGAGTTTTTACCTGGACAAATACCAGAACAGTGTATATTAGCATGCCTCTCTTGGAATTAGCATTCTACCAATCAAGATCCGTACAACATATTCTGGTTTTCACTGATGTAAACAAGGAGACTAAGATTCAAACTTTTCCTCTCATACACAAACCATAAAGTAATGATTATGTTAACCTATAATAATTGCTTTTGCCGGAATAGTATCCACCTTTGAAAAAAAATTAATCTACAATATGGAATTGAAGAGATCTTTCCACCTAAATCTATGATTGTTTCTTTAGGTTCTGAAGTGGCATCCTCAACATTGCATATCCATGGATCTTTATTTTCATGTCCCTGCATTCCCTACAACTTCAAGCACCATAAGTAGCATTTCGTTATCCCACCTAGCTGTTNATAAAGTAATGATTATGTTAACCTATAATAATTGCTTTTGCCGGAATAGTATCCACCTTTAAAAAAAAATCTACAATATGGAATTGAAGAGATATTTCCACCTAAATTTATGATTGTTTCTTTAGGTTCTGAAGTAGCATCCTCAACATTGCATATCCATGGATCTTTATTTTCGTGTCCCTGCATTCCCTACAACTTCAAGCACCATAAGTAGCATTTCGTTATCCCACCTAGCTGTTACAATTTCAAGCACCATGACTTTGAATTGTACCACCCTAGCCATTTGCAAGATAACTGAAGGGAAAATAAGATCCTATCAAAAAATAGTGAATGTGTGATGTTGAACAAGCTTATAGTAATTGTACTAATAGGGCACACATTAAGTTCTAACATAACATGCATTCAGCAGTGTTTCATACTGCTAATATTTGTAATTTCAGGAAGCATGTTGGTTGATCCTTCTCATAAAGACAACCTTACATAGTTACATTGTTTAACCTTGATACTTACCTTCAAAAGTCTATACAGAAAATACAACCATAATGACACATCACCATTAGCCTCCAATCCTCTCTACCATACAGCACCACCAAGCAAATATTTATCCTGAAGAGCACAGATCATAGTACAACTATAGCAAGTCTCATCCAGAATTGTTACAGTCCCATAATGAATCATGGCGGTAGCCAACTGCATCCACAAGGCACCCGCAGGTTGTCCATGTTGCAACAAGAGGTTTACTATGTGTTCGTTCTGCATTTTTGTTACATGCATCATTACACTAAAATTTTATACAATAGCCTCATTTGTATCACAAAGGTTGACATTTTCATTCCTTAACAATTCAAAAGAATTTTCCCCGAAAACTTGTGTAAACGGGGATGAACTTGATATTATGTCTCATTCGCTTGTGGAAACATCAAACCTCATGCCTATGTGTGTTTCACGTCCTCACATTATCCCTTGGCTAAATACTGCATAGGCCAATGACATATCAATGTGAATCCTAAACCAACGTGGTGATGAAATAGATAGCATTTGTTGTGATGTGCTACCAATGAGTGTCCGTTGTCTTGCTTGGAGGGTTATGGACATGTCGTTTATATATTAAACATAACAAAAAATATATATTTTACAGCTGTAAACATGAGAAAAAGAATATGATTTTCTTTTGCATCCAAACCACATCCTAGCACCTGTGACATGGACTTATTGGAGAGTAAACTAAACGGCCACTTGGATCATGATAAATTGGACATGTTTACCAATATTAGAAAAAATACTGAATTTTGTCCAAAATATCTAAATTGGACATGTTTACCAATATTAGAAAAAATACTGAATTTTGTCCAAAATATCTACTAATCATGATCATATTACTAGCTCTAATAGAGGTTAAGATAAGCAACATCCAACATGTATGTAAATGATGGTGTTACATTTAATAGAAAAGGATAAATAAAGCAAAGGTAAAAAAACAAAACAATCGTCTGAAAACTAATTACTTGGCATGTATACTTGAGACAATTAGGAGGAATCCTTTGCAACATGATGAAATTCAATAACAGAAGATTATGCCAAATGGTTGAAACATTGATAGCAATGCCACCCTAAATAAAATTGGATAAGTGCACAAGTGAATATCCCAATCTCTTTCTTATATCCCACATTCCCAATTACTGACCCATTTAACATTAGCAGGATAATATAATATATTTATTATGCACTACGAAAAGAAGAAAGAACCAACCTGCGCCACTTCTTCTCTTCATCATCATTTAAGAGTGTTGACAAAGATTTCGCAGGAATGATCTTGTTCCCCATCTGATCAATAATAGCTGCAAGAGAGACCCATTGTATCTTTAAAGGACATATCAATTACCTTCTTAAATTTAAATAAGTCTTATGTGATCAAGATCAATATTGAACATAGTTATTCAAACTAAACAAGAATGACAACAAATAATATGAAGAAGATACCTGATGAATCTACAAGTGATTCACCATCCACCATCAATATGGGCACCTTCTTATAATCAGACCATTTGATCTCCTTCTTACTAAATGGATTCACCTCCACAACTTTGTATGCTATATCATAGTAATCCAGGAATGCTGAGAAAGCAACACAAAACCCACATAAAGTTCGCATATCTTGACTTCTATCTACCCAAACTTCCTTCACATTATTTTGAAACAAACTTGGTTGTTTCTGTCATGAGAATAGAAAATCAATATAGAGAAATTGTTTTGATATGCATGCCTGTTGGCATGATATCCAACAATACAATGCAAGTGCTTCTTATTACTCTATGCTTGCACCTCTATTGTCAATGTGCGGTAACACAAACTATTAGATACACATAAAATTAAGAGTTCATTAATGGTGTAAAAAACATTTACACAAGCAGCTTTTAAAAAACACAGGTGTCCATTCATGGATTAAGAAATTTAACTTTTGCGGAAAAATAATTCGTAACGAGTCTCTTGTTCATCCACTTGGATAGCTTTTCTTGCACAAATGAAAAATCTGCATAAATTTATTCTTCTTGAACTTATAACCATGTTCATTGAATATAAATCCAACTACATTTAAAATATTGTTTTGCTTCAATTTAAGAGCATAAGGCAAACATTTGCTCTGTTATCATCAATAACTACGTTCTCTAAGGAGGACCATAAGTGCATCGATCCATTTGCACTGTTGACATCAATAATAAAACTGAACTTAAAATATAATATACTTGCATTTTCCAATCCCCTTGCATCGTGTTTTTCTTTTTTAAACAGCTATCACGTCAATAATCTAAGCTCTGAAGCTAATGATCTAATTGTTCAATTATCATTGCTATAAAAAAAATTGTAATACAATCTGATGTGTACAAGATATGGAAGGTAGGAGAAGGAGAAAATACCTTTAACCTTGTTACAGAAAGGGCAAGCTTCGTACTGGTATAGCACAACATCGTTAGGGATAAGATCAGGCTTGAGAAGTTCTTTGGCATGAGCCTCTTCTTCCACCAGCAACGATGAGGCAACAGCAGCGACAGAAGCGGCGGCAAGACCGCCTAAGGACAGAAAAAACCTAGCAGCACCACCTGAGTAGCCGCCTCGAGAATTGGATCCCATGGACGTTGAAAACCACCGGCGAGAAGGACCGACATTGATGCCGCCGTAAAAGGAGGCCGCCTGAAAGAGCCTGTTGTATTGTTGTTGTTCGGAAGATGCCAGTAGGGCTCGGGAGAGAGCTGAGAAAGTAGAAGCTCTCCTCATTTTTTTCCGATTAACCGGTAACTTAGGATTTGCTTAATGGCTACGCAACTTCTTTGGGAGTTTGCAGTGGTGACCGGCTGAAAGACAGTGTAGACCTTTGAAACGTTACGATTTGGTCCCTTAAAGTTTCAGTTTTTTTCACAAAATCCCCAACCAAAATTTTTCAAATACCCGTTTGTGAAGGTTATATATTTTAAGGTTGGTTAAGCATAGATTTGTTTAGTTAGCGTTTGGTGCGCAGACTGGATGAGACATGACTGAATTAGACGGGACAGGACGGGAGTTGGTCATCCTTACGTTTGGTATGACTAGAAAAACGCTGGACAAAATGGAACAAAACTGTCAAAATGACAAGATTACCCTTAATATGTTTTTTTTCTATATAATATTAATAGATGATAAATAACTAAACATCTAATTATGTAAGATTTTACTAAAAAAATTAGAATATATTACAAAAAAATTCATACCTTTATAATTTTATTAATATAAAATTCATGTAAATGCATTCTACAAACCATTTAAAAAATTGACAAAACAATAGAAATGGTAAAAAAATAAATATCATACCCTAATTCTTCTTCTCTATAGTCGCCGCCCATTTATGCCTAAATCAAATTGGAGCTCATTTTTAGAAAAACCTAAACCTTTCATCTATCTCTGCTGCTGATTTCTTCTTCTAAATCCTAATCGAAGCTTCTTCCCATCCTACATCTGAAAGAAAAGGAGAAATCAATATATATATATATATATATATGTTGAGACGATCGGCGACAAAGAGGACTACGTCGACTTGAACGGAGATGCAGAAGATGATGTCGACTTGAATGGTGCTGCAGAAGACGATGTGGAGATGAACGACAACGAAGAGGATGACATGGAGATGAATGGAGACGTTTGGGGAGTTCGATTTTAGAGGAGTCGAGGATTGATTTTGGATCATTTGTGTTTCAGAAATCTGTGATGTTGGAGGGTAAATGAGTAATCTTAACTTTTGTCCAAGGTTCCATGTATTTGGGTGGAACAAAAAATGGCTGATTTTGTCCCATGAAACTGGATTTTAGTCCCATCTTGTTCCACCTCCTCCTTGTTCTATGTCATGCCAAACATGGGACAAAAAAAATTTATCCCTTCCCGTCCCATGCCGTCTGCGTACCAAACACACCCTTAAGTTTTATCTTCGTAAATAATTGTTTGACTCGGTCCTCGATTGCATCGTTTGGTTATATATATATATATATATATAGGGG
>LUCG01239648.1:0-12201 GCA_001633085.1 Carthamus tinctorius
ACGTATTACTTAATAGAAAACCAACCAAACAGCCCCTAAATGTCTCACCAAACATGGGGCAACAAGTTTTTGTTCTGTCCAGTCTCATCCTATCTCGCATAGCAATCACACCATTCTAAGCAAGTTTCAATTTTAGGGTATTTTTTAAATTTGGTAGCATATTTCATAGAAAACCCCTAACCCCCTCCCCCACCCCTGTCCACAAATTACCTAATGAGAATATGAAGCTGAGCACTATGGTCCTGATAAGGCCAGTGCCTATTGTTCACATGTTTACAGTTATTAAAAAAATACAAGTTCAGTAAAAACGAGAGAAGATTACCCCGCAGCAGTCGCAACCAACTCCAAAGTGAACCTTGCTGTCTGGGCTGCACAAGTAGTCATTCATAGGTACAGAATCTTCTGGAACTTGTCTTGAGACTGGCATACCAAAAAAAAAGGATTCAGATAATCTGAATAAGTTATAGAATACAATGATCTACAATAGGGTGTCCAACGATTGAAATCCAATGGATTTAGGCGGAACGGTCCATTGCATGTTGGATTTTGCCATCTGATCCAATCTAATTAACCTGAGACAACCAATCCAACCCAATGGATGAATGGGTCAGATAGGTTTCATCCATTGAATATTCATTGGATCAATCCAATATTTTGATCCAATTTCCCAACCAATTAATCCACCATTTCAACTAAATATTTTGATAACGGGATGGTAGTTGGAAGGTAAATCAATTGAATTGGTTCAGTTTACTGGATTTTGAACTGCCATCCAAGAACCAATTCGATAGTGCTTCACCTTGTAGCGATGGCATAAATAAATCATGAAAATATGGACAAACCCGTTGACGAGCTTCCTTGGTCACGAGTTCTGAGCTTGTCAATAGCCACTCTTCTAGCAGCATATTCTTCTGAAACATGCTGCTCCAAGAAACCCTCGAGAACCAGACAGACTATTGGAAACCCGTTTGGATGCATGCTCCGACACATAGGGCATCGACATGGCTCATTGCTTGAATCGACAATACACGCTTCACAAAATACTGTTAAAGAAGAATGCAACAAAATGTCATTGATTCTATCCTATCCCGGAGCAAATGTTACGAAAAAGGCACACAATTTAGGAATCTGTGATTATTACATTTTCTTTAATTACCTACATGACAATTCTACCCTTAATAATAGAGAAAATAAAGAATCTCTCCATCTTATAATTAAGGGTAGAATTCGAAACTAGACGCTTTTGAAAGTGGACACTTATTTTGGGACAAACTAAAATAGAAATGTGGATACATGGAGATGGAGTATATTGTTATTGAAGATTTTGATGCTTACCATGACCACAGTTAAGCACCACAGGTCTACACAGAAGTTCTTTACATCTTGCACAAAGCAAATCGGTGACGGGCACCTGCTTGGCTGGATGGATGTCAACTTTATTTTCACTTAAACAATTTCCTTCTACAGTCACATTTTTTGTGATTTTATCATTTGAACTTGTAGGGCTTCCTGTACTATTATTGTTATCAGACAGAGCAGGTTCCGATGATCCCCTAACCGAACAATCTTCACCTTGTCCCATATCATGCGATTCTAATGACATTTGTTCATTACAGTTCGATATAGCTAGATGGTTTTCAAACTGTGGTGAGAAGGTTCCCTTGATCTTTTCCTCCTCTGCCACAAGAAAGGGATAAGATTATGAGCACATGAGAAAAACCTGTGGTGCTATACTATATAATAAATATTTGATAGAGAGTACGACTTATTAATGCATAATCTCTTAAATTGAAGTGAACAACTTATTTAGGTATACACACAACTTCTTAACAATCCATATTTGAAGTTTGACCTCTATAAGACCAACTGATAAACACATTCAAATATAGGATAAGTGTTGAATCCTGCTAATACAGTAGAATACTCCAATACTCCGTAAATTTTGGATTTTTTTTTAAAATGGGAAACTACGTTAATTTTCATTTTCTGTGTACAGTAAATTCTGACATACCACTGCATTGCACTGGTATACGGCCAGTAATATACTAAAATACAGTCCTTCCACTACTAAATTTGTTAAGGAAAGGTAGTTGATGAGGAAGGAAAATGAACTATGAATATTCTACAGTTATCAGCATGGACCGACTCACCGACCCATAGAAGGGCATACGGTGCACGTGCCACCGTATTATCTTTCCATCGAAGAGTTAAAAATTCTATGTTTATGAAAGGTGCAACCATATTGTTTTAGAAAATGCTACCGTGTGATATTCAAAAACTCAAGAAGGTGCAAACGTACCTCGTAATCAACCAAAAACCCCAAAAAGAACTCTTAAAATCATCCAAAAAACCGCGAAAAAAAATCTTGAAAGCAACCAAAAAAGTCCCTTGAAATCAATTTAAAAAAAAAAACTTAAAAGTTCCTTGAAATCAAGCAAAAAGCTTTTAAAATCCCTCAAAAAGGTGGAATTAGGCTAAAAACACATTGGGCGATAGTGACTGGTGGTAAAAAGATGAAGACACGTCGATAAAAACCTTGCTTTGTGTAATTATTTTTTGTCTATATTATATGGTGCCACTTTATGAAGATTTTCCTGGGTCCATCCCTGGTTATCAGAGTGATAGAGAATTTTCCAAACTTGACATCAAGAAGGGCAGGATCCCTTGGGATTTTGAGGAATGCAAGACAAGGATAAAATATAACTGTCTAAATGTATACTGCATCAGATGTCTAAGGCTTCACATCCTTCACACCATGGTAACAATCTCACATGCTAAGAACCAGAGAACAAGAACCTTGGGTAGACTCAGACACACAGTGAATTGCATACAAGATGTTAAGTACAGGGGACATGTATGATTATTGGACCACCCAAACTTGTTTTTGACCTTGACAGTATGCAGTATTAATGTTTACTAAATTTTGGCTTCTCTTTATGACGACATCTAGCCCTTATTGATCCCTGTGCTAGCAATTTGGACATTTATTAAAAAGTAAAAACATGGAAAAGATGACATGTCTGCCAAATGGAAAGTAACTGAACTGCAAGTATGGAAATATAAGTATATCAGTATGCAATGAATTTTCATGTTCATTATACAGAAGTGATAAAATGTCTTTCAGAACATGCTTTAAGCTCAAGGTTTGTTATCCAGGTTTTCAAGCACACTGAAATATTTTTCAAACACAGTTAGACAGATATGGCTTACATGTAAACATTTATTGAAGGTTTACTTGGTACATAGGGATGGTTGAGATGGGATCTTTCTCTAGGTTTTTTGCTTTCTGTGATTGTCTTCCCATGAAATATTTTTGCATCTAAAGGATTAAATATGCCTTTTGGGTAGCAAGCTTCATCCTTCTTATCGCAACTACCCAAAATAACAGATCTCTTGGCTTTTACTATCATTTCTATCATATCCTTTGGGTCCAATGACATATTAATTCTGTGAGCCTCTCTTTCAAACTGCATCATTTCTGGGATGACATTTTTACATTTGTAATAAAAATCTGAATAAAGGACAATAGTCTGAATATAGTATGCAATCCATCTAAATATTTTTTTAGCAAGTGACCCAAAAGGCTGTAAAAAGCAAAGGCATGACTTTCGAATAGCATACCCATCACCTGACTTCCCCGTCTTTTGTAAGCTTCAGGATACAACTTCAGCAGCACAAAGTGAAGCAGCCAACATATACTAGGAAAATGATAATACTTGTGACGACAAACAGGGCAGCGAGATTCCTGCCAAGTATCCATAGCTTCGAAGACGCACCAAAAACATGAAATATGGCCGCATGCTGCAAAACACGGACAAAAGAATCTAAAACATTGACATACAAGTAACAGTCAACCTTTGGCTTTTGCAATCCCTTCTTACCCAATACAACTGGCTTGTAGATGAGATCCCTGCAAAATAAAAGGATTATGCACACAAACAAATTCAAAACTGAAGTAAGCTAACAGCAAATATAATCCAATCACCTACTCATCTTTGACGTTCCTCACCACCTCCTAAGGATCACATAGATAAATATAAATGGTCAAGGTATATGCTTCCAGAGATGGACATAGAAATTTTTTCAACCAGTGGCAACATTTGATTATAAGAAACAAACATATGGATATTTTTCACAAAAATGAACATTAGTCTAGTGGTTAGTTCCTTGCTTTTCAAATGTGAGGTACCGTGTTCAACTATTATATTGCAAGTTTTTTAGAAACAAAATAATTTTGAAATTAAAAGCTAAAAAAAGGACATTAACAAGACTCGAACTCAGATCTGATGTGGAAGAAAAGTCTTGCAAACCAACTCTACCAAGAGAAACTTGAGTCCTTATTGTAGTTTTAATATATATTAATATATATATATATATATGTGTGTGTGTATGTACACATATATGGTGGCACACAACAAATTGATACGGTGACACTTTTCACGACCCTATAATTTTTACACTACGATAGAGAAACGAAACGGTAGCACTTTTCAAGACCCTATAATTTCTACACTACGATAGAGAAACGAAACGGCATCACATGCCACCGTATGCTCTAAGTTGGAACCCTCCCAGAATGCTTCTGACAAAAACGAAATCTACTTAGATGGCGTTTGGTTCGTCGGATTCCGACGGAATTTAAAGGAATTGGAATGGTCAATTCCGTTGACCAAATTCCATTCCTATGTTTGGTTGGTTTTCTAAATTTTAGGATGGAATATGAAATCCATAAATGAATGAATTTAAATTCCTTTGGTTTTGTGCGGGAATCTAAAATCCATTCCTCCCAGCATTTCAGAAAGACCATATTGCCCCTCCATTTACTCAATCAACTTGTCTTCCTCGCTAGTCGCTATTATTTGTTTCACAGATAGAATTTCTCCTCATCTTCTATCCATGTTAAATAGCTTTTCTTTTTGATAACTTTCTCCTGCAACAAAGGTACATATCTAGTTTGATTTTCTTCTTCTTCTCCACCCTCGGTATACTTCTCGATTTGTTGAATATATTCTTTTTTTTTCCGATTTTCTTCTTCTTCTCCAATTCCTCCAGATTCCAATTCCTTTGACAGATTCCAATTCTGTGAACCAAACGCCACCTTAGTTTCAACCTCTCTACACTCCTTTGATGCCATGCTAACATGGTGGTGGAATGGCCATGTTCCTTGAGACCAATCCTACTTACAAATATTGGATGCCTACAATTAGATAACTAGCTTCCTATCCATCGCAATTCTTATGACATACATCCAATTTTAAAACAAGAATTGTAACAAAATCATAAACAGCCCATCTTCAATTTTTGAAAGGCCAACCCAACTATTTCCCAACATATGCAATTTGTATGATTCTAATTTCTCTAAAAACAAGAATAGTAACAAGTAACAACATGATGTTTTTTTTTAATGAGGTAATATTGACTTCGAATCCGGAAAGTGGAAACCACCGGTTCCAATTTCCGGAAGAGATGAAGTTTAGGGTCAGGTTCAAATGAAAACTCAAATTTCATTGCGAATGTGAGGACAGTCGAAAGCGCACCATGTGGCATATTCACTGTGAATAACCATTAATTATTCAGAGTGAATAACACAGCATTGAGTATGAGTGAATAATACAGCATTCAGCATTATTCACTCTTAATAACACCGAATGTTGTGTTATTCACTCTTATCGGCTGTCCTAACGTTCGAAATGAAATTTGAGTTGGCAGCCGAACTTTCGTCTAATCTTATTGAATTAACATCGGGTTCACAAACTGAAATCCCTCGCATCAATCTCCTACAACCAGTTCCATCAAATCCAGAACTCCATCCATTCATTCATTCGAGTCAGAAATGAATAACCTAAATGACCAAAATCAGTCCCGAAGATCCACAGGGGACACAAAGCTTACACCATCAAATGAAGTGAATTGGAAGATTCATATCTTAGGGCATAATTAAAACGTATTTCGATCAAGTAAGAATCAAAAATAGAATCATCGATGTTGACATCCGTATATTGACTTACAAGCACACGCAACATTTGAAGTCGTCTGAAAATTCCTCAAGTTCATCATCATCATCATCATCGCCGGCGCCGGCGGTGGGGGCAGAACCGTTCACCGGAGGATTCATTGCAGTGGCGTTACGGTAGGGAGGAGGAGGAGGTAGAAGGGATCAAAATCAAAACCGCTTATATACTCACCCTTCGCTAGTTCGGTGAGCTTTAATAGGGGGCTGTTTGGGATTGCTTAATTTGAAACAAAACTTATGTAGTTATGTTTAAAGGTTTTTTTTTTTTAATGAAGGTGGGTATCAATAAAAAGAAAAGAGTTAAAAAAAATGAATTATCTTATAGTGGTATCAAAACGTAATAATTATTGTTAGTGTTCGGTAAATTTTAGATTTTTGTGTAAAATCAATCGGATCACTGAAATATCTACCAAATCACAGTGAAATCGAAAACTCATATCGATACCTAAATCGGAGAGAAATCGACCCCAACTTGATGTGCAATCACCGAGAGATTGAGGACCCTAGAAATCAATACCAAACCAGTTAGGAACCCTGGACCTGGAGAAATCATACCAAGATTAGTGAGGAATCGGAGTAGATTGGAGTCGTCCCTTGTGAAACGCGGTAAGCAGCTTTAAGAAGTCACTCCGGAGTGACTTCTTCAAAACTCCGTTTCTGCGTTGTCAAGAAGTCGATGGACATATTTGAAACGCAATCCAAACACCCCAAGTTAATTTGAAACGCAATTAAGTTTGTTTTTAAAAGAAATTAGTTGCTGAAATGTTAATTTAGAAAAATGAGTTACTAGATATTAATAAACTGAAATAAATAAAGAACTTTTAAGTATTAATAAAACAAATAAAAGGTGCTATGATATAAAGTTGGTCTCTCTATAGTAAAGAAAAAGGGGGGCTTAGATAAAAGGCTTGAAAAGGCGTTGTTGGTAACAACATGAGGTGCATAATGGTAGCATGAGGTGTATGGGAAGAATCCATCTCAAGTAGTCACTAACCTAGTCTCTAAGCTCCTCAGCCTTTGGTATAAATAAGAGTCTCATTCTTGTTTTTCTCTGTTTTTTTATTGCATTCTAAGCAGAAAATTTAGACCACACAGTTTGTGAGGAAGAGAATAAGAGTCAAGAAGAGTATGTGAGAAAGTAATAAAGAGGGCAACAAAAATTAAGTCTTTTTCTAGTCAATAGCAAGGTGATTACTTGATTTACTGTTATAGCTTGTTTACAAAACATGTGATACATACTCAAATTACTAACCTTTCACATATGATTTCTCTAGTTTTATGCCTCAGTTTATGATTTCTATTGTACGTGTGTATATTAATAAAGAATAAAGATCACCAATGATTACACTATTGAGAAATGGATCTACAAGTTCTAACCACAAAAAGATGGTTGGAATGAGTTAAAGAGTTGTGTATCATTGAGGTGGTATAACTGCGGAAATCGGTTGTAAAAATGATCCTGTACTCTGACGAAGGATTCCGAAATAATACAAGAAGGTGTGACATCCGCCGGTATAAATTGAATTTTAACATTATGAATTTTTTTTTTGACAAGAACATTATGAATTTCATTAACACATTAGCATGCTTACTTTTTAATGAGGCTATAAAATCTGAGTACGTGATATTTGATTTATAAACTTGTAATCACTAAGCAAATAATTGTTTAACAGTTAAGTATGTATCACAGATAAATGATTGAGGTTTTGATGGTATTAAATATATGACAAGTAGTTGACTTTTGGTTCGGTTGGTATTAAATAGTTTTGATATTAGATTGCACCTTAATATGTATGAAAAGTCCAGATTATGTATTGTAACTATGATCCATTGTTATGGTTTTATATGAATAAGATTATATTTTAACTTCAATCGCTTAAATCAACTCAATTACTCTTGTTCATGGCAAGATCTGGCTGTCGAGAAGCACAAGGAGTGAAGAGAAGGTCGGATCTAGAAGATAAGAGACAAAGATGGGGAACTTGAAGTTGAAGGAGAAACAAATGTGGTTCGTCCCTGTACGAAGTCGAAAGAGAAGAAGTGGTTGTCTTGTGCTCCACCCCATGGTCGTCCTTGTGCATCGTCGACCATCTGAAACCGTCGTCAATCATCAGAAACCGTCATCGGTCATCTGGAAGTCAAAGACACCATCGCCAGCGGTCTAAAACCGTCGTTGACCATTGAAAATTCAAGAGAACCCATTGCCGACCACTTGAAATCGAAGAGACACCATCGTCGACCGTCTAAAAACCGTCACCGGCGTTGCTCCCTCCCCTCTTTGTAACCCAAATCTGGAAACAATTTCATGTTCAATTTTGAAATGGTTTCTTGGTTCGATTCTGGAAACAATTTCTGGGTTTGGTTCAATTTTGAGTGACGATTTTATGTGTTTTGTCCCTATGGTTCGAACCCCATATCTCTCTCAAACTGCTGCTTCACCGGCGATGGAACAATGGGGGTGGTTGTGGCTTTGGTTTTAGAGTTTAATTTAGATTTTGATTAAATAGTTTTGATTCATGTTTTAGGGTTTTGATTTAGATTTTGAGGGTTTACATTGCAAATTTTTAATTTTTTATTTGTGGTTTTTAACTTTGATTGAGATTCTAAATTTTGGATTTCATATGGAAGTGTTCTTTCATATTTCTTGATCTTCAAAGTAAAGAAGATGAACATTTAAAGATAGAAAAAAGAAAAAATCAATTAGATATTGTTAAAATGATAGAAAAAGTAATAAGACAATAATGCCCTTCTACTTAACGGAGAGACAAAACGGTCATTTGTGTAATGGATCAAATCCATAGCAAATTACATACCTGGAGGGTTATTATATAATAAATAAAGTTAAAAGATCAAATCCGTAATTTTTAACAAACCTTAGGGAACAAATCTGTAACTTACTCTTTTTCATTTTATTAAAATAACAAATTTCCGACGGATTAAATCGTCATAAATCACTTTTTAAATTTAAAGTAAATCTTTTTTAACGGCAAGTTAACATACACACGTTCCAGCGGTATCGTGTCTCCTTATGAGCAATCTCACTAATCCGCTGTGACCCGGGCCAACCTATGGCTGAACCCGACCAGCAGATTTTAGGAGCCATATGGACTAACCCGAACCCGGTCCAAAAGGACCAGATCCAAAGTCTGGATATCACAGGAAAGTGTCGCTGCCCGTGAGAATCCAATCCTGATAGTGTGACTTTCACCCCACATCCCCAAGGATGTTACCTATCCAACTGAGCTAACCTTTTTATCAAAGTAAAACTATTTTATTATTTTATAAAAAGTTATTTTGATAAATAAATTATAAAATATAATTTAACTTAGTCCGGTAAAATTCCGTTGGAAAATTAATCAATCCGATTAAGACTACTTGGTTAGTTGGTTAGCTAACCTTTTAAAGAAAATTAGAAAAAATAATCAACGAATTCCCAACGAATATATCTGTCAAAAATCGAAAATCCGCCACAAATGTCATTTCTGATGGATGATTTTTCAGTAGCGGAATCCGTCAAAATGCTCTTTTTTAATAATTTCTTCACTTGCCCCTAGGCCCTAACTATTGTTAAAACCCATTAAAAGTATCAATTAAAACAATCAAACAAAAGCAACAAAACACGTATATATCCAATATAACCTTTAAAACTACCAAAACCATTTAGGATATATAAGATTTTACTTTTATTCGAACATAATCCACAGGAATATAATTTTTCCAGTCAACAGTGTTGTGGTGGATTGGTTATCGCTCAGGAGGTTCATAGCGTTCTAACCAAGTTCGAGCCTTCCCGTACGCATGTCTGGGGACATTTAAGTGGGACCATGTTTAGCCCCCAAAATTGTTGGGGATTAGTCGGCCTTTGGCCCGGACACCCTTCTAAAAAATATAATTTTTCCATGGTAACATAAAAACTAGATACTAAGGGGTGTTTTTTTTACTCTCCTTAATACCTCTTTTAAGTCTTAATTGGTTAAACCTTTTTATATTTAGAACATTTGTTTTTGTTTTTTTTTAGATTTCAAGCCCTCTTAACTCTTAAATACACCTAAAATAATAAGTGGTGTTCATAGATTGTCTCCTTCTCTCAAGATGCAACCTTCAAGTTCATATGACCTCCAATTTGATCTCGCCCGAATCGAGATCAAATCCGATCGATTTCGAAAACAACTTGAAATCAATTCAAATGTTACAAAAACAAGCAGTCTTATTGATTCAGAATTCACCACCACCTCTTATTAATTAGAAATAAAATAAGACTTTAGAGCTCTTAAAAAACAAACGGTACCTAAAAGTCTGAAGTCATTCATAAAGAAAAACAAGAAAAAAGAAACATTAAATCAAATGCATCCTTATGTCACAAGCTACATGTTGTTTATGATAAGCCAACTCTAAAGAGATAAAGCTCACATTAATGGTGACAAGACTTTAGAAGATATAAATGCTTTCAACCAAAAATAAAATACGGTTTTAATTGATCTGTTTTATTGTCCTTTTTTATTTCATTAATGGTTTTCGATCTAGTTGGTCTAGTTATTAGAAGTTTTGTTTTTAGAAACCCCGTAAGAAAACAATGGCTAATTATCATATCAAATGAATCCGTCTAAACTAGTTCAAGTTTAAAAAAAAACAAGTTTAAAAAAAATCAAATCAAAAGTATTAGTTACAAATCAAAAGTATTAGTTACAAGTTTAAAAAAAAATCAAATCAAAAGCCAGTAGAAAAAAAACAAGTTTAAAAAAAATATTGAACCATAACATAACCAAACATAGCCAGTTTTGATATGTGCTGGCTTCATTATTCAATCTTCCCGCTTTGGACCAATTTTTGTCCATCCGTATTTTCTATACAATATATTTTTATGTCAATTCATGAAATATCATTTTCCATGTAAGTATTAGTTACAAATATCATATCATATGTTATATAATATGAAATATCATTGGTATGAAATGATTGTGTAGTTGCAAAGGTAACTAGTACGAGACAGTTGATAATTAGATTAATAATACGTTCTCAAGCACCGATCATATGGGTAAAAGTACCTGCAATTATCGAGTGATATAGTCATTTATGTAAGAACGGCTCATAACTCAAACGTTTTGAATCACTTGTTTCCAATTTATTACTATGAGTTGTAAACTTAATATAATTAATCATAAGAAAAGACATGTTACCAATTTTTGTTCACTAATTATTTGATAAATAATTCATCATTTGAATAGTAGGTTACTATTTTATGACTACGTGATTGTTTAAATATCAAATATCAATTTGTAACTAGTTACAACAAAACTAATAATCTAATAATATATTAAAATTACTTATATGCCTTTATTTATCTATTACCTTTATTGATAATCAACATTAGTATATGTATATATTGGTGTGTTATCAATGTTTAAAATTTACCATATTATTTCAAGTGGATATGTGACTTTATTTAAGTATTTTCTTTGAGGTCTATTTAATTTTCTTGGTTGTGTGTTTATCTATGTCCTCCTATGATTTTTTTTTAGTTAATATGGATCTCTAATCTTCTAGCATATAGATCTATTATAAAAACAAATTAGAACTTTACTGTCTTATCAAAGCATCAGTAGCCTAGTGATCGGTAACATCCTTGTGAGGGACAGTGGATGACACTCCTGTCTATTCGAGTTCAATTCATGGAGTGAGCATGTGATGATACCCTGACCAAGGGTCGGTTTTCGGGTCGGTCCATGGTCACTGAGGATTAGTCTGGTGCCCATATGGATCTCGGATACCTCGTCGACTTCGTGTTGGAAAGTGTGCGTGAGTTATCTGCCGTTCAAAAAAAAAAGAACTTTACTATCTAATCTGAGTTGCTAGTGAAAATGGCATGAGACTTTACGTGACGGTGAGGTAAAACCTCAAAATTAGAAGCCACAACGAAGTCATGACGTTTTCAAGGCATGACTTATTGCGTCAAATTTTTAAATCATATTATATATATATATATGTATATATATATAACATATGTTTTGTATTGTTAATCATCGAGCAAATAGTAATAAACAAGCTAAATTAAGTTATCTTTATATATAAAGAGAATTTGCCGTCTAATTTTCCAACTTTCCAAGTTTCCAACTTTTAAGAATACCATTTTCAATGCTATATGTACAACTACTAAAATCTTTAAAATCGCCCAAGTTGAAATTTCAATT
>LUCG01239703.1:0-40424 GCA_001633085.1 Carthamus tinctorius
ACAATCTACATATTACTACAAAGTTACTTGCACTACCGCGCAAAGCGCGGTTCTGACACTAGTGTGTAATAATTTGGAAAAATAAAAAGGGCAAAAGACAGTCGTTATTTAAAAAAATGATTTTTTTTTTATTTTTTACTGGTTTTTAACGGTCATTTTTTAAAGATTTTTTTAAACACGTTCGGTAGCCACGGATTTGAGAAGCCGTGGCCGAACCCGAAATCCATTCATGCCGAGCTCGTAGCCCAGCCCTCGCGTACCGGCCGATCCCGCATGTCGATCCCTTGACTGAGTCCGCGGCCGGTACACATAGCCTAAGTCCCCTTCTAGAAACCTCTCATATATAATGTATGTTTTAAGGCATTGGCCAATAGAACCACACTATTTTTATTTCAAGAATAACCTTCGATCTATTTATTAACCGTATAGAATTACAAATGAACTTGTTTACGAGTTAATTTCTTGTTAATTTACTAGCTTGTTTAATTTGTCTTTAATAAGATTTTGTGGCTGTATGCTACAAAGTCTGTACAGAGAAGGATATCCGGTAATTACTAACCATGAACGATACAAATGTTCTTGGGTAGTCGTTTGTTTTTTTAACAAATGAGTTTGAAGAGCATCGGATCTTACATTTCATTCGGTTCAAGAGAAACCCAATTGAGGAACCCAAAAATCTCCCACACACGATCTTTTCTGCAATATAAATGTTTGTAGTATATCTTTGCCCAACTTTCATATGCATTTACTTATAGTTCGACGATAATTTTTGCATTTTTTTGGGAAAAAATAATGAAAAAAATACTATTCATTTCGTCTTATGAATACAAGGATTTATTCATTCAAAATAATGCCTTGAGGTTAATATTTCAAAATATAGATACTCATTGGTTTTCCATTATTTTACCACATTAACCCATTTGATGGGTCATAAAGATATACTGTATTTAACAACTTCTATAATGACCATTGATTTATTTGTTAAACATGACCGTTTTCATTAGTACGTTAAATGTGTAATTTTAAACAAGGTCCCAAAATTTTATGACCAAATCTTTCGTTGTTTAGGGCATACAGTCAACAAATGTAAAATTGTAGCCTGCCTAGTACCTCATTAATTTATATCAAAAGACAAAAATAATGAATCACATTATCGCCTATGTAACTTGTATATATGTACATTTGTTTTCACCTTTTACATTGCAATTAAATGTTTTAGGTCATAGGATGCCTAAAATAAAATAAAAATGTCAAAATAGAGCATTCTAATGATCCAAGTTTATAGAACTAAACATAAAAATATCTCATCTAAAAGTGTTATAATACGTTTATAGGCTGGTTTTGACCATCGTAACAAGTTTTTATAACATTTTCAAAATAAAGTGTATCATTAGCTAATTTTAATGGTAGTTTTTGAGAAGTGTCCTATAAACCAGTCTTTTTAGATGACACTTGTGTTTATGGGACACTTTTCGAATAATGTTATATAAATATGTTAATATGACACTTTAATTAAAATTGTTTTACAAAACTTGTTACGACATTTAAAAACGTCGTACAAACTTTTTGAAACTCTTTTAGATAAGATTGTTTTTTGTTTGGTCCAATAAACTTAAGTCCTATAAAACATTTTTATTTTTTTTAAACGTCCTAGAAACTCAATTTTATTGTGTTGGATGTAATATGGTTAGACTTGGCAAACGTGTCGGGTCAAGTTCAAAGTTAAACGGGTTGAAAATGTTTTACCCTAACCCGACCCGTTTAATAAATGAGTTGACCCGTTTAATATTTATAAAAGTAAATATGTTGAATTTACGTCGTGCACTTTTATATTAAAGAGTTAATTACTATTAAGTTTGAATTCTTTATATTAATGATGCGGGTAAAGGTGTGTGCCCAAATTAAAAGCACATGAATTTGTTTCATGTGTTTATTGACGATGACAAATGCGTAGCCACTTGAGTTTGGTCGTGTGTAACCGTTGCTAAAATCCATGACTAATTTATTGTTCTAGTGTGATAACATGTTGTTATCAAATATGTTTTAAACATTTGACTTTCAAATGTGAATTATTGTGTTTAAGAAAATTCACTATACCTTTGGTCTAACACTCATTTTTTAAAAATCGAAAACATTTAATGAAGATACCAAGTGGAGAGTTTCAACAAAGCAAAGGGGAAGGTGTGATCCTTGTGGCCTAATGTGTAGGCATTATCTTGTTAGTTAGATAGTCACTCTAACTAACCGGATTACTTAACCGGTAATATTTTTTATCTTGGGGCCGTTTACTTGATGCTTACCGGGTAGGTACTTACCGGATCAATTTACCTTACAAGATGAACATGACAATGACTAGAATCTTACCCGGTAAGGGCGATGTCATGATGATAGCATGAACCGAGAGCCTTACCCGGTAAGTGAGGCTTTCAAATCTTACCCGGTACGTGCTTACCGGGTAAATTGTTGCATACGATGTCGTTTTGAGAGTCTAAAATATTGTCCGATATAGTAGGAGATAGCATTCAATTTTACGGGTAAGTGCTTACTGGGTAAATGTTTAAGTAAACGGCCCCTTAGACTTCATTCGAATTTGTATTCAATCGCAGTGGTACTTTATCTTTTCCCTACAGCTTGTGAGATAGATTTGAGACCGTTGACTTAATTTCATATCTGTACTTACTGGTTTAGACAATTGTTATGATATGGTTATTTTGATATTTTGCATGTTAGGCCATGAGTACCGCCTCTTTCATACCCTCCTATCCTCACTGCCACATCAGCTTTTCACTTTTCTACTTTCATACCCTCACCTTACCCTTAAGTGGAGTACCGCCTCCTTCATACCCTCATACCCTTATTAATGTCACTTCATCGCGATATCAACTTTTTAATTCTTTTATTTATACATTTAAATTATATTTAACAACATATAATATTCATATATTTTTCAATAAATACCAAAGGGTTTGTAGTCAGCGGTATCCAGGTATTTGTAAGGTGTTCCCCTTGACCTTTGGTTAGGGGTTCGAGTCCCGTTGTGGACAAAATGTGTAGTTTAGGAGTAGAGTAGATTAGGTGTAGGTGTTGTTCAAAAAAAATATTTTTTAATAAAAAATAAATAAATAACGAAAATAAATATTCATAACATTCACTAAAACATTAAAATTATAAAATAAAATTTAAAATTACAAAACATTAAAAATCTAGTCGTTGTTGTTGGGAAGTTAGATACGCGAAATATGTTCGACCAAATCCAACCAAAGGTTAATACAAGTTTTCCGGTTTTTCACTTCCTGAACATTTGCCGTACGTTCTACCCCACTGATTTATGTTTCAATTTCATCCGCTACAATCCCATCGACACCCAAATGGTATGCTCTGTCTTCGATTATCATACTGTGTAATATGATACAAGCGTACATAATGTTTCCCAATTTTCTCGGATGCCATCCACGTGTCGGGTCATCAAGTATATGCCAACGTCGTTTAAACATGCCAAAAGCTCGTTCAACTTCTTTACGTGCCGTTTCTTGTATGGACTTGAACTTTTTTCGTTTAGGACATGTAAATGATTTTACGAAATTAGCTCAACTCGGATATATCCCATCCACTAGATGAACAACCTGAATGCCATCTCTCCAGAGTATCGACTACGAAAAAGAACAAAAAAAAAGCAACACCCGAACTTTGAAGATTCCACCGAAGGTCAGACCACCGCGTAACTCCACCGCAACCACTAGGCAAGAGTGGATGATCGATCATCCTTCTAAGCTCATCATCGAAACCGTTGTTACTCGTGGTACCTTTTATGTCACCCTACATTTTATGTCTTAAGTAACATAAATCGAAAAACTACCCAAGCTAGCTAGCATGCATACAAAGTAAATAAAAAGCTTGCATAGCTTGATATATACGCCGATGGTACGTTGTTATTGTGGTCATGAACGCTCCATCGATCAGCTTAGGCATTGTTGGATGATCCCGACATTTGAACCTCACCGGGTTCGTCGTCATCCCAGTTGGTGGTGCCCACGTAAGTCGCATACAACACCAGCTGAACGATTGCGGAGATCGTTCCCAAAGCATTTGGAACCTGTTCAACAATTAATTAGTAAAATTAAAAATGTATACATGTTGTTGATATGATGAAAATTAATTTTATAATTAAAGCTAATTAAGCTTACCAAAATGTAGGGATCAAATTGGAGGAGAGCATAGACACACCACACAATTCCATTCAAGAAGCTAGCAACAGCCAAGGAAAGGGGCATGTACTTGACACTCTTTGTCTTGATCACCATTGTCTGTTTCAAATCACATTTAAATTATTCAAATGTTTCTTGTTGATGATTTTAGTGTCACCAGGTCACCTCTAACATAACAGTATATAAATGTTAGTGAAAACGACGCAAATTAATTAATCCAAGTCACTTACCGGTCACTTACCATGACGGTCAACGGAGATGCATACATGAGGATAGTGAAAAAGATGCAAATTAATCCAACGATCATAGACCTTGAGGCAAAGGTGTGGAAGAAGGTGATGGTAATCGCAACAACTGCAGCTACGAAGATGGCCTCGATCATCAAGATGATTATGATCTTCTTCTGCATTAATTCATTTTGTAACATTTGTAAATTTTAATCAGAAATTAAGGACGATATTGTTTGGGTAAAAATCTACAGATATCGTTTTTGAAATGTATAAGTGTATAGGGCATAATGATTGCGTACGCGTCCACCCCATGAAGAATATATGAAGAAGATGGTGACGTAGACGCATTCGATGAGGAATCCAGCACCGTTGATTGTGATCACCAGAAGACTGTCTGGATGGACAAACGGCATACCATAGAACGCCCACATCGCACAATTCATAATCGTTGCGACATACGGGTCGGGTTTGAAAGCTTGAACCGATTTCGCCTTCACAATCTTCATAAAGGTTGGCCTGTAAATCATTTTATTTACTTTAAAACCTGTGTATTAATATTGAAATACAACAACTTTTACAAATTAAAAGAAGGAAAAAAAAGAATTAGAAGGAAAATAGAATTACACAGGGGAGAGAAAGAGAATGGCCGATATGATGTTTCCTGCATTGCAAAGAAATTAAATAGAAATCAAGCAAGATTTATGAAGCACAAATAATTAAAATTCAAACCATGATCAAGGTTTTCACCATTATAATGTACAAAGTTGGCATATCAAAACATATGTTTTTTTGTAATATTAGACATTCCAATATCACAAGTTTGGTATCATAGATTAGACTTCTATTGTAAAAAAAAGATAAAATTGTAATGAAACATTTTTAGAGAAACGAACCGAGCACTCCTACGAGGATTCTCAAAGTATCGTTATCCATGTTATTGTCTTTCTAGTAGCAAACAAGATAAAAAAAACACAGAGAGCGGAAAAAGGTAATGAAATAGCAGATAAAATGAGGAAATTAAAATTTAAAAGATCTGCAAATCCAAAAGCGGATATGAAAATGGTTTATTGGAGAAACGTGAATGAATGATGTTTATTGGAAAGCAACATGATTTGAATACGAATGATACTAGATGATGTATTTATACTGATGGGTTCTATGTCTTTAATTAGAAAGTGAAAAACACTCCCCTTTGCTTTCGTCACAATTCTTGATCTAACATGTTTTTCGTACACTCCGGTTTCTAGTCTTTGCGTATTTGTTGCACGAGTTTTGTTCATTAATTCATATTTCGAGTTATTCATTCAAGTGTGTTGGTCAATACTAAATTTAGAACTTTCATCAAATATATTTTACGAGGTTCTTTTCCATGTATTTTGGTCCTTCTTGTATTATTTTTCTTTTTGGCGTTTTCAGTAACTTACAACTGTAAAGGGGAAAAAAGGAAAATTATCTTCATAACATTTTTCAATTTACATGTATTTTGTAATTCAAAACTTGGAAAAACAAAAATAATTTATGAAAGTTTGAAATTTACCTTGAGTAGCAAAAAAATAAAAATAAAATAAAATAATTGGTTAGCATACCAACCGAAATACCAAAATTTAATCACTTAATAAAATCTTGATCTTGTTCGGCCATGAGATCAAACTAGTTCGTTTTTGATAATTTGACACATTGATTTCTTAAGGCTTTTACTAAATTAGAAAGTGAAAACATACTTCAGAAATCAAATATATATGGTTTTAGAGTAAATTCCCTTTTTAGTCTATGTGGTTTGTTTAAAATCTCTATTTTGGTGATAAGTTAATAATTTTATCTGTTCTGTTTTGTTTAGTTCTGTCTTACCAAACGTTGAACAGTTGTCTTGTCCTATCCTGTTCTGGTCTATCATGTCTGGATACCAAACGCACCATTACGGACGAAAAAACCCTAGAACAAAAAAGTAGAAGATGTCTTCTCCTCCAACACTTGTACTTTGTGCTTTGCGAGTGCCAAAAACAGAATACTAGAAGAAAAACAATAATCCATGGTAGTTTGTTAAAAACATGGGAATTCATTGGAATGGCAACTCGTTTTTCCTTCCTACATTAGAGGCTATATAGGGCTATTTATCAAACATTTACCCGCGTAAGTATTATTAAGTCACATTACCTTACCGGATGCATATGATAAGGACTAGCTAAGAATCTTACCCGATAAGAACAAAAGCGAGGATTGAAAGTCTTACCCGGTAAGTGTGGGTTGCCATCTCTTACCACGATTAACACTTACCGATTAAATTGTTATATATGATACCGTTTTTATGGACTAAAATCTTATCCAGTAAGTAAACGATAATATGGATTAAAAATGGTTGTTACATGACCACCTCTTTGTTTAGATCTTGGTGATGCTGCCATGAAACAACAACAAACCTCCTTCAAACCCATTTTTATGCCAACCCCATGCATGGTCTAACTCTAATTCACCCATTTATGCTTCCATACTCAAAGATACATTTCAAGGTAGTTTTCATTCTCAAAGTTCACCTATCGATGAACCAGAGTCTATCTAGTTGGGTGAAATAATCAAGGCAGTCCTGAAACTTGTGCTCCATCATTTGATCGTTATGAGGCACCTTATAAATGATTGATGTGTATTTTCGTATGTTCGAAAACGAGAGTGGATCACACCTGTGAGGGCTTGGAATATGAGATATGCGATGGAGTTGAGGAGCTCACGTATGTCTTTAGAGAGGAAAAAATATATGGGAAGGATGAAAAGTGAAATAAATTGTAAACTATATGGATTGTTAGTGTAATAAATGAAGATCAGGGAGTAAAAGCGAACGGTTTACCCAAGGACGAAAAAGGTAATTTACTCATGGTTATTTTAAAAACCTTAAGCAAGCATGCCGTTTACGATCTAACATCGATTCTTAATTTCCAGAATAAATATTTAATTATTTTTTTATTTTTAATTTAATAATAATGATGACAAAACACTATTCTTGTATACTTTTGAAAACCATTTATTAAATCCAAAATTTGGAAATAAACAAATTAAAGGCTAACCACCGTCATTAATTTGAAAAACTCTACATTTGCTGCCAAACTACAATTTCTCATAATTAATTATTACATGATAATGTACAACATTTTATGCACAGTGTGCAATTCATATAATCACATCCACTCACTTATCCAATTATTGATCAGCTTCTGCTCCAAGTTGCTATCTAAACAAATTTATTTCAACTAATATCTTATTCCTGAAATTCTTTTCTAAATACATAAAAACAACTTAGCTATTTTCTTTTTTCAAAACCCATATAAATTTGATATTTGAGTGTTTAAAAATCATACTAGTATTAAAAATTCATGATAAAAAAGAAGAATTTTGATGCATGTATTTGGATAATAATTTTCAATGACTTCACTTTCTGTATAAAAAAGTTAATACATTTTTTTTCTCACCAACCTTCTGAAAGACCCTCTTCACACACTTGTATTTAAACACACCTTTCTTGTTCAATTGATGCTTTAATCATTCTTCAAGAACCTGCAAAAAAGGTGGAATCTTTGAGA
The DNA here is from genome assembly GCA_001633085.1 of Carthamus tinctorius. Taxonomy (NCBI): domain Eukaryota; kingdom Viridiplantae; phylum Streptophyta; class Magnoliopsida; order Asterales; family Asteraceae; genus Carthamus; species Carthamus tinctorius. Next base: position 8,005 of record LUCG01239703.1, read on the forward strand.
TCAAAAAATGGTGATTGAAATTGTGATCTCAGCTGTTTTATTAGTTGTGGGTATCTCTCTTTTTGTGCTAATTCATGTATGCATAGTTGGTAGGACATTTGGAAGCATTAACAATAGTAGTAGTACTTTGGTGCAAAGAAGTGGTAGCATGAGGATGATAAGCAGAAGTGGGAGTTTATCACAAGAAGATATCAAGAATCTGCCATCTTATGACTTCAACTTGGAAGCACAAGAAGAATCCATGGTTATGAACTCAGTTGAATGTGTGGTGTGCTTAGAAAGGTTCAAAACAGGAGAGAAATGCAAGATTTTGCCAAATTGTAGTCATATTTTTCATGGTGATTGCATAGATTCATGGCTCATCAAGACTAGTGCTTGTCCAATTTGTAGAGCTTTTGTGGATATGGGAAGAGGGGAAACTAGTTTTTCTAGTGAAGTTGGTTTGGAGTTGAGATAAAAGGACTTAAATTTGTGGGTGTTTGATTAATTTGTATAATTGACTCAGAAATTTATGTATGGTGTTTAATACTACTGCTAGAGTTTGTTAGTTCTGTGTAAAAGAGTTGATTCATCTGTCGGTTTTCTTTTTGTATAAGTGGTTTTGCGAGAAATGAAACATATATGCATAGGATTTGAGTTTCTAATTGATATCAAATGAAAATTCAGGATTTAGGGATTTTAACTAGATTTGTTGAAGAAGGAAATGTTTTGTTATACATATAGGTTTGATTAAAATAGTATTTCTTTTGTGTCCATAGAATGGTTTAACGAAGAGTATATATAAACAAAAGTTATGGTCTTACTTGTATGTTTTGGCAATTTAAAAGAAATAGAGATTGATTATTGATCTTTATCTATTTCAAAGTTCTAAATCTAAATAGCAGGAGGCGTGACGTGGCGGCAAGGCCAAGTCTCAGGCCTTATGTTTTTCAAGGCGTAATTTACAACGTCAAATCTCTATATCAATATATCATATATGATATTATATACATAGAGGAAAGTTCAAATGTGAACCAATTTTTGGTTGTGAACGTGAGGACAGCCGAGAGCGCGACACGTGGCGNTTCACATTTGAACCCACCCCTATATACATAAACATGCGTATGCTTTCTTACTAATACTCTATGAATCAATGATAAGAAACAATTTAAATTAAGTTGTATATTAAAGACTAACAAATAAGGCATTAAAAAAGATAAGTTAAATCAAATATCGTATTACAAAAAACGCACATTACATGGCGTGCCTCAGGCATAACGTGGCATGAGACTCAAGTCTTTGGCCAATAGAACACTTTATTTAATTTATCTTATTAGTCTGTACATAGAAGGATATCTGGTAATTAATTACTAATCATGAACGATACAAATGCTCTTGGATGACATCACTTGTTTTTTTTAACACATGAGCTTGAAGAGCATTGAATCTCACACATTTCATTAGGTTCAAAAGAAGAAGGTATAAAGTGTTGAGAAACCCAAAAATCTCTCCCACGATCTTCTCGCAATATAAATGTTTGTAGTGATATAATATATCTTGGCCCAACTTTTATATGCATTTACCTGTGGTTCGAGGATAAATTTTTCTTTTTGGAAAAATAATGGAAAAAAATTATACCATTCCTTTCATCTTATGATTATTCGTTCAAAACAATGCCTAGAGGTTTAGGTGTCATTTGTTTTTAAGAGGTCAAAAGTCTGATTTCACATCTAAAAAATAAGAGGTGAATGATACACTTCTTAAACTTTCAGTAAATGGTAAAAGGTTTTAAGACTTTCTTAAAAATAAAACAAACAGTCTTAAGTCTGTAATCCTCTTAATTTTCAGACTTAAAGAAGTTTTAAAATGTATTTTTTTTTTAAACAAGCAGCCCCTTAATATTTCAAAATATAGACACTCATTGATTTTCCATTATTTTACAATATTAACTTGTTTAACAATTTCATTCGAATTTATTTTTCCATTATTTTTCCAAAGGGAAAAAATTATCCTCGATCACCATGTTATTTTCTTAACAATTTCCTTATTTTTCCTTTTCGATCACCAAGTTATTTTCTTAAACGAGTAACTGTCAAATGCAGGATCTATGTTTGGCTGGATTCAGAACCTTTGAACAACCCAATCCAACTAACTAAAAAACAACCTAACTCGCTTGAAACTCTTTTAATACATGATTCGATTCAATCCAATCCAATCCAATAATATGACAAAAAGAAGCTGAATCACGAAAGTGAAAGGATTTCATATTCTTGATCGGCGAACGCAACAATTATGAAATGAAAGGTTCATACGATGAAGAAATCCACAAGTCTAGATTTTATACCAAAAAGGACAATCACTTTGAAATGGAGTTTGATTACCTATGCAGATTTCATTCACTTCTTCTCAGTGTTGCTTTCCAGTTCCCTCCTTAGCTGAAGAGAGAAGTCATCATTCACATCATCATCATCCCAATCATCTTCCCATTGTTGACTTACTTCCTTTCCTTCTTCCTTCACATCCCACTCTGCCAGTTTCATCATCAACAGCATACTTACGATTTAGAAAAATAAGATGAATAAAATACGTACTCAAAATGCTAACAAGTATAGCACTAACTGGAAAACAGTACACCTAAAACTGCTAGCGTACGTTCGGTAAGCAGGACAGTACCAAAACTTGTTCCACGTTTGGCGTGACATTAGACCAGCACAGGACCTCAATGGGACAAAAAAAACATTTTTTTTCTGTCATGCCGAAATAGATGGAACAAAAATAAGGGAGATGAGACAATATCGATATCCTACTAAACCCCCACCACCATGTCAAATTAAAACTCAAAAACCAGCCACAATTACCTCACTATCGCCCATCCAGTCCTGTCAGCCTACCAAACACATCCATGTTGGACTAAAAGGATTGTTTAATAGAATAACAGCAGCCAAGAACAAGTATATGGCCACCTATCTTTTAGTCATAAGAAGTAAAAGCCACCTAACTTCTTTCAACTTTGAAGTGATTTAACTTGATTCTATTAAAGCTCCATCAAAAATTTTAACAACAACTATGCTGTTAATTGCTGTGCAATAGCAATTATCGGTCATAAGAAAATAGCAGTTGAAATTGTGGTTTCAATAATAGCGGCACACTATAGCGCTATTCACTGATATTTTGGTAGAATAGCGGTCCACAATACCGACATTCTCAGTTGGGCCTCTTTTGAATCTAATGCTTACATTTTTGTCACTTTTTGGGCTTTTATTTTGATTTGGGCCCTTATTTTGTTTTATTTAATGCATAAAACATGTTAAGTTATGTATGCATACATATACATTATATATGTAACTTTAAACAATATTATATGAACCGCTATTTTTGCACCGCTATACCACCTCGATAACCACTATTTCAAATCCCAGTTTGACCATTGTAATAGCATAGACTACCAGAATAAACAGCTCAAGTAATTTCACAACAGATAAAAACTGTTCAAGGACAAGGATGGAGGCACAAAAGCTTCAATGTCACAAAGCAATCACATACCATGCGTGATTGGCCAAGGATAGACAATTAAACGGGTTAATGTTTGGGTTGCTAGCTAGCATAGGGAGTCTATTATTATGATCCAAAATAGAAACCGCAACAGTGCACTTCATTATGTATTCTATTTCAGGAAAGATGGCCCAAACACTTCACAAAAAAAGTGTGGCATCATTGTTCCGTAGTCAAGGTTGGGTTACAAAAACAGGCCATTTACACTTGTAGGTTAACAAGTAACTAAGTTAGAGCTGAAGAGTGAAGAGTATCAATTATCATGCAAGTATGCAAGTTATCTATGATATTCCTCTCTAGTCTCTAGGGAACATGGAATTTCTTAGGTGTCAGTAGGTCTAAAGGCTGATGTCTGATTTCACATCTAAAAGATAAGAGGCAGATGGTACACCTCTTAAAATTTCAGAGCACAATTGGAGGTTTTCACACCTTTTTCTTAAAAATAAAACAAACGGTCTTAAGTCTGCAAACCTCTTAATTTTCAGACTTAAGAGGTTTTAAGAGGTGTTTTTTTAAAACAAGCGGCCTCTTAGAGTCTCTTCCTTCTAGTTATCAAACCATAATCAGTGACTGAGTCTCATATCAACCAAATGATCCACTACAAAGAGCTCAAATTGGAAGTTGATTTCAAAAGAAGGCCAAATTCTTAAAAAGGATGGCTTCTGTCTGCTGTAATCACAAGAATTCATATTTCGAGTTACAAACGAGTACATCTTTTAACTTGAGGCTTACGTTAGAATGAAAAAACAAGAATGAATTTGTATAGAAACTAGAAAACTTGTTGTCCAAGGTAGGGAGGAGAGGTTACCATGATCAATTTCAAACTCTTCAAACTCATCATCGTCTTCAAACAGATCAATCTTAGCTTCTTCGGTAGCAGCAACCTTCGGTTGTTCAGTTGTCGCCATTCTTACGAACACCTGTTGGCAATGGCAATGGCAAAAGGCAACAGAAATTCGACTACGATTTAAGAAAAATTATCCCAAATTTCTAGCCCTAATTTATGCTTAATACTTTGATTGAATAATAATCGAATTGAGATTGACATTGAAGAAGAAAGTCGAGATGATTAACTAACTTACGAGGATCCAAAAAGAAGTTCCGATGAATGAAGGATTTGCTAGACTTCTGCAGAACGAACCAATCTCAAGAACCTAGGGTTCCTTTATCAATGGAGCAGATCAGCAAGTTTATAAGCCAGTCTTTTTCATAAAACCCTGATCTTTTAGAAGGTTGCTTAATAAGCCCTGAAGATATATGAAATGCTCAATTGCACCCTATACTTATTTTTCAACGTTAACAAAAACTTAGGGGCTGTTTGGCAGTTGCTGAATGGTTTGGTGTTGGATGATCAAGTGGTCAGAATGATTAAGAGACTCTTATGATATGGTGCAAAATGAAATATGGTGGTTTGGTAATTGTTGAGTATGAAATCAGGACTCTGAATGATTAAGAGACATCTAGGATACTAAATCATTAAGAGGGTTTTGAAATCATTAAGAGACAGTCCATTTTTTTGCCAAACAGGATTCACCTCTTAACGATTAAAAGATCGCCTATTAATGGAACTGTTAAGAGGTAAACAAACACCACCTTGACCTTATGGCAAATTGTAAGGCTAGAGGTTCTTAAGGTAAAGTGTGGGGGTAGATCTCTAATGTCATACTTTGTTGTAAAGTACCAACTATGTATATTGTATTGGGGCAATTTAATCAAATTTCATGATTTGGAAGAGAAATGAATAAAGAAAATCTTTTATTAGATCAATCGTATGAAGTTAGCAAAAATAAATCCTTCTCAGTTTTCTACTATAGTGGGCACCATTAACCCATTTTCTCATGTAATTATCTTGTGAAAAAAATCTTAGCATGTGTTCTTTTAGATGTTGGGTTTTTAAAAATTCTATTTCTAAACTTTATGTGATGAAGATAACTGTCAATAAGATAATTTTATATAAATGTATGTTATTTTCATTCCTATTTTTAAAATCGTTATTTTGGTACTCCAATGTTTAGGAAGTTAAACACCTATCATCTTGTAATCGATTAATTAAAATGACATATTGATGAAGGCCTTAGCATGAAGATCGGACCCTCTAATTTTGGGAGGCCCATGACCAGGCTATAAAAACGGGGGAGTGCTTAAATGGTCGTACTTTTACCAAATGTTGAATATAACTTATATCTTTAACCAATTTATCGTCTAACATTGTTATATTTTTGTCAATGTTGAATAATACGGGTAAATGCGCTAAAAGATAAGTTGGTAACTTATGAGGAGCGACTAGAGGAAGAAAGGACAGCGATGAGGAACTTGGAGGAGCAACTGAAGAGACACGAAGAAGAGGAGGCTCGACAGGGGTAGTTGACAAACCAATTTGAGGCCTTAATGAGGCAGTTACAGAGTGGAAACCCTCCCCCTTTCCATCTCTTGTATTGGGATTAAATATTATCTGGATTATATTTAGATTGTATATGGGATAATTGTAAAAACAATCATGTTTTTTAATTGTGAAAAATCATGCAGGTTTTATAGAGCAAAATACGTTTTTTAATTGTTCTTTAAAAAGAAACATATTACGATGGATCAACGACGAATGATCCGTGGGAAAAACTATTTTCTATTATTTTTATTTTTTAATAATTTATCGGTAATCAATTAGTAAACAGAGCCACCAGTGATCTTTAGTGATATCTACCGTCAGTGATATCGGCCTTCGATAATTCGTCAGTAATTGTCATCTGGCCATGATCAGTCGGAAACTAACGGTCGTAGGAGATGTTATTTCCTACGAATCCCCTACCGACTAATTTTCACCAACTGAAAACTCCGTCGAAGAAAGTGGCATGTTGTTTAGTGTTAGTTAAGGGTAAATGTTATTAAATTTAAACGTATTAATAAGTTGTACGGATCTAATAATAAGTTATGAATTTTGTATAATATAGTAAAAATATTATATTGATATACTCACATGTCAATATATCTGTAATTGAAATTTCAAAAACCGGGTTAAAAGACTTGGGATCATGTAAGACACACGGACGCAAACACATACGCACATGTGTGTGTGTGTGTGGAAGGAAAAGGTTCGAACGAGAACGCTCTTGTTTCACGAAAATACAAGAAGGCTCGTGGATCTTCAAATTAATTAATACATGATAAAATTAAGTAAATAAAAATAAATTAATATTTATCATTATAAATTTTGTTATCTTATATTTTTCCTTATCTTGTAAATACATATGGCTTTCACAAATGCATATCGCTTTCACAACTTAATGGATTTTTGTACTTGTTGAAGCAAAAGAGCATTTAAGTGTTTGAGTTATTGTTTTCTTTATGTATTGGCTTTTATATCTTTGCTTACACTTTACCATATATTAACTGGTTGATATTTATTTTTATTCAGTTTCTCTTCTACATCATAATATAATCTATATATAGAAAGATTTAATTGATATATTGTTAAATATACTATAATATTGTAGTTATTAGGAGCTATGAAAAGTAATTCATATTATTTGGTTCCAATTTGCTTGTTCAGAAAGACGGGATCTACTTGTTGTGTTGCTATAAGGCCGAGCTTCATACCGAGCCTGAAGGCCTCGGCTTGGCTTCATGTTCATTGGCAAAGAACGGCAACACCACTTCGTCCTCTTTGGCTTGGTGGTGTTCGGCTTTCCTATGCCGAGCGGCAACAACACCCCCCACCCCTCATCCCCTTTCTCTCTTCCTTGTCTCTATCTCTTTGTTTTTTTCTCTTTTTCTTCCTAACCGAGAAAAAGGGGTAGGCCCAACATCTTCAAACCTTTTTATCTTCACTTTTTGTTCCTACGCTTTGTAAAAAATCTTCATTTTTATCCCTAGGGTTTATTTAATACAAATTCGTTTCTACTAGCTACATTTTTGTTTGGTTTTGGTCTCTGATTTAAATTTAATTATAAACATATTAAATTTAAATTTCAGTATTATATTTACCACATTAATTTTTTGTATCCACTCATAATGTTCAATTTCAAACTTATACATTGATTTTATAAATTAATACCAATTATTTATAAACTATTACAAGGAGGAACTCCAGAACATATAATGAATGACATGAAGACACTGTTTGTTTACCACATTAAATACTTTCACTAAGAGATAACCTCAAAATCGCTAAAAGGTAAATCTTATTCGGTAAAAACAAAGTCCACCCCATAATAATTCTAAAACTATTTAAATGATTTTTTTTACCAAACAACCATATTTCATTTACATTATACCACAAGAGTCTCTTCATCATTCCAACTACTTAATCATCCATTGCTAAACCATTCAGCAACCTCAAACAGCCCTAAGATAACAAAGACTAAAATGGAAATATATTATTGGTGACAGAGAGAGAAGTAAAATATGCATATGGCACCACAACATATGATTACAACCATGCTGGATTTTTCAATGAGGTAACCACAGCCTTCACCTGTAAATAATTGTTAAGGCTGTAAATACCCTTTTCTCTTCCAATCCCACTCATCTTGTACCCTCCAAAAGGAATTGCAGCATCAAAAACATCAAAGCAGTTCACCCACACGGTCCCCGCCCGCAATGCCCGACTCAACCGGTTAGCCGTATCGATGTTTTTCGTGAACACACCCGCTGCAAGCCCGTATCGTGTCGCGTTAGCCCTCTTTATCACCTCATCGATCTCCCTGTCATAAGTACAAGTTATGAAATTAAGCACAGGTTTCAGATGACCTTGATTTACGTACCGTGCTTTCAAAACCTTCATTTTGGTACCTCGGAAATTATATGTCAAACATTTAGACCAACATGCATTATATTTTCATGCATTATCAGATATAAACTAGGTAGCTAAATGTTTGAGATGTGTCACGTTTTGAGTTACCAAAATGAAGGTTTTGAAAATAAGTATCGGAACAAATTACATTGCATTCTGTGCAATTTGTACTTTAATTGTAGTATAAAAAGTGATGATGGTTATTTGGGATTTACTTGAATTTGAGGATGGACTGAACAGGACCAAAGATCTCATCTTGTGCTATCAGCATGTCATCCTGTTTGAACAAAAAATCTCATATGTAGTAACGCTGGCTAATCTTTGATACATTTTGGCCATGGGAATTGATATCGATATCGTACCTTAACATTGGAGAAAACAGTTGGTTGAACGTAGAAACCTTTGGATCCAAACCTATCACCTCCGCATTCAAGGGTAGCATTGCTTTCGACCCCAGATTTTATGTACTTTAGAATCTTCTCAAATTGCTCCGAATCAATCTGATATAATGTTTTTAATCTTAGCACATAAACATACAAATTTTTTAAGACCCAAATATGTGGAACCCTTTTGAATTCTCTTTTAAAGATCCGTTCTAAAGAGAAGTGAGGTTCCATATACATATAGGTTTGATGGCCTGTGTCTAGCTTATGTGGGACTCCGACAGTATATATTTACAAACACATGAAGTCGAATACCTGAGGGCCTTGTTCAATGCCCTTCTGGAAAGGATCACCAACTCTCCGTCTTAGAGCACGGGCTTTTGATTTCTCCAAGAACTCTTCATGTACACTCTCGTGAACAAACGTACGCGAACCAGCACAACAACATTGTCCCTATATAAATATAACCCAAGCACCGATGATTAGTTCACATTTGACATATTTTCAAGAGCTAAAAACTGAAATATATGAAACACAAACCTGATTGAAGAAGAGAGCAAAGTGCGCTAGTTCCACAGCCTTATCGATGTCAGCGTCCTTGCACACGATAAACGGCGATTTTCCTCCAAGCTCTAAAGTTACTGCCTTAAGATTGCTTTTTGCAGCCAATTCTTGCACAATTTTACCGGTGTCTGTTGATCCTGTAAAAGCAATCTGCAAATGCAAGCATTCAATCATCAGATTCGATGCTAATAAGCACAATGATGCGAGGATTCACATGTGAATATCTTACCTTATCGACATCCATATGGCTAGCAAGAGCTGCACCAGCAGTAGGACCAAACCCTGAAACTACATTAAGAACACCCGGAGGAAGACCAGCCTGTCTCACAAAACACGCACAAAAAAATGGCAGTTAATAGATCAAACAAACCCAGTATATCCCATTTGCACCAAAAAAACCAAGTTTGCAGGGGTCTAGCTATTTTGACCATAAAGAAAAGATTATGCTACCTCATGGAGCAATTTTGCAGCATAAAGAGCGGTTAACGGAGTTTGTTCTGCAGATTTGAGAACGATCGTGTTGCCACAGGCAAGGGCAGGCCCAACTTTCCATGCAAACATAAGAAGCGGAAAGTTCCATGGAATGATCTGACCGGCAACCCCAATTGGTTCATGCAAAGTTTGCACATGGTAAGGTCCATCAGCTGGAACCGTTAGACCATGGATCTTATCCGCCCAACCTGTAGGTTTCAAGAACAAAATATGTATCTTACGAAAGATTTCTTGTACAATATTCCGGAATATATCGATCAAAATTGCATGATTATCTACCAGCATAATAGCGAAATAGACGTGCAAGCATTGGTACTTCTGTTTTCGCAGCTTGTTCATAAGTCTTCCCGTTGTCCCATGACTCAAGAGCTGCAAGCTCATCGTTGTGTTTCTCCACCAAATCGGCAAATCTCAGCAAGACACACGATCGCTCCTGAAAGGTTGAAATACCGTTAGAGTCCCTTATCTGCTAGATTTGGCCCGTTTCTCGAGCTTAATCTGATGGGTTCTAGATATTCTTGCAAAAACAAAAACATCTTACGAAAAGCAAACAGAGTAAAAAAGGGATGCTAAAGATTTGGCACGAAAAGTTGTTTTACGTAAGCAGTCATTTTAGGCCACGGGCCTTCGTCAAAGGCCTTGCGAGCAGCAGCAACTGCACGGTTTATATCCTCTGCATCGCCTTCGGCTACGTTGGTAATGACTTCCCCTGTTCGTGGATCCAAGGCTGGAAACGTCTTTCCTGAAATCAAGATTATGAGATTAAAAATACACATTATCGAATTCAGTATCATGTCTTTACAGAAAGAACCGCTCTACTCTTTACAACAAATGTCAGGTCTGCGTATATCTAATCCCTCCAAAAACACTGTCTGAGTCGGATATATTGGTTTGGTTTAATGGAATATAATAAGATGCATTACCAGATGCTGAATCAACAAACTTCCCATCGATTAGAAGCTGATTGTAATTAATACGAACAGGTGGAGTAATTGGTTCCTCAAGTGCTGCAGAAGTGCTATATCTTTCTACACTTCCAAGGTTATATCTTTTTCCTGAAAAAAGGAAAGAAAATTGTTCAAAATTTATTTTCCAAGATTTCTTTTGATTTACTTTTTCCTGTTCAATCTCTGACAATTTACATCAGATTCAAATAACAACAGAACCCCAAATCTTTGAATCTTTTATCAAACCCAACAAACATCCTCTATCTTTCGAATTTCTTTCCATTTTTAGACTTAATTTTTATTTCACCAATACCCATATTTATTCATAAACATGATCAAGATCCAGTTTCCATTACAAAAAGATTGTCCACTTTCAAGATTTATCAAGGAAAAAAAAATAAAATAGAAAATTGGTTTCTTGTTCATCCACATATTACACGTTCAATCAAGAAAACGACGACGTATTATCCATTCTTTGAGGAATTTCATCGAACACATAATCTACCAACTTGAAAAAGATGGTAAACAATCAACACCCAGATGATATTATACATCCATGAATATGGAAATAGAGGTTAATTACCTGGAGAAGCGATTGAAGAAGATGAAAGAGGGCGAATAGAAAGAGAGCGGGTGATAACGCCGGAGATTCTTCGAGCAGCCATTTTTGTCGATAACTGAAGCTGTTCTCTGAGTTGAGTTTTTGTATTTGTAGTTTTGTATATTAATAGGCATGGAGGGGTATGTGGGTGGCATCTAAATGGCATGACACTAAGCTGAAGAAGGCTACTCTCACACATGATCCTATCCTATTCGTATAGTATTTGGTTGTAATTATTTCACGTATATTCTATTTTCCATCAGATTAGGTTAGGTTAGTTCACACGTTCCATCTCTATCGATTTCTTTAGGTTTATCATACAAATACCTACGTAATATCGAACGGTTCCACTTTTTTATTTTTTTTATTTCAATTTCAAAGTAATCAATCATTATTCATTTCCACTGTTGCATTTATGGGATATATATTAAAGATGAGTTTGTTAGAAACAGTAGCCCAAGAGGGCAACGTCCACGGCATCATCAAGTTAACGGGCATCATCAAGTTCAGCACAAATATCCATTAGTAGGTTCATTTTTAGACTCTTTGGGTCAATTTTTTATTGTTATGCATCAGACCTGTTCATCTACCCAAACACCATTATATTTTTTCGGCCTACTTTCTTTTCCAATACGCAGTCCACCTTCGATTAATCGCCTAATCTAATCGGTCACACGAAACACCTAATCTACCGCGAAAATCCAAACAATTGAAGGAAATCATCAAATGATTGAACGATTTTGACTAATAAAAGGGAATTTTTTTGGTCTTTTGTTTGCATAATAAAAGGGCATTTTTTTGGCATGGGCATCTAAAATCTCAGGACCGGCCCTGGTTGGATATATAAATGGCAAGAAGTAGGGGTGAGCATCGGACGGGTTTTTCAGGTTTCGGGGATTTCGGGTTTCGGGGGGAAAATGGAGGCCCCGATACCCGATTTTTGGGGGGTCGGGTATTTCGGGTTTCGGGGTTTTCGGGGCACCCGAAATTTTTTTGACTTTTTTTTCCTTGTATCAAATTTCAATTTCAAAGTCAAATTTTTTTTGGGTGTTGGACAATTGGGATAAGAAGGGTTTGGTGATAAATTTAAAAAAAGATTGAAACTATAAGGGTTGATTTGGAAATATATAAAATATATAAAAAATTTAAAAAAAATCAAAAATCGGGTTTTTCGGACGGGTTTTTCGGGTTTCGGGGCACCACTTTTCGCACCCTATCCGACCCCGACCAATCCTCGGGGATTTCGGTTTTCGGGGATTTCGGGGTCGGGTTTTTCGGGTTTTTTCCGGGTCGGGTTGGGTTTTCGGGGATCGCTTTTTTTCCTCACCCCTAGCAAGAAGCGATGTTGTTTTTACCGACGAATATCGTCCAAAATTTTTGTTATTGTCTATCTTTATGGGGATTGCTATTTGCACCATTAAAATCAAGTCATTCTGACATTGGAAATGTAAAAAACAGTTTGTGATGGTAATGTGTCCGAGAAAGAAATGATGCATTTAATAACTTTTTAGGTGCAATTAGGCTCACCCATTTTTATATGTGTTTTGTGTTTATTTTGGATATGGAGATTTATGACAATACTTATGGTACTTGGAGGTTCACGGGCTTCTATGGTTTTCCTGAGAGAACCCGACGACGTGCTTCTTGGAACCTTCTTCGCTCTTTGGGTGGGGTGGAGGAGAGAGAGCGGTAACCGGGTGCCGATGTCCTACCGTATCGGTCTCCTACCGGTTGGGGTGGATGGTGTTGCCGCCGGTACCGGGTGTGGTACCGGCCTCCCTACCGTGCCTTTACGGATGGCCTAAGTTGTACCTCTGAATTGGTATATACAGAACTCTGAATTGTTTTGCAAACTTGGTATCTAGTCAGAGATTGTTGTGGTCGTGCTTGCCTATCTCTGGATGTACGTAAGTCCTATCTCTGGACGTACGAATCCAGAGATGACTCCTGGCTCAGGTCGTATATTCAGTTATAAGAACTCCCTGCAACCATTAACCACTACTTACCATCGATTTCTCATTTAAATATGTATAACAAGAATCTGGGTATATAAATCTCGGTTTTCACAACCTTCGGAGATAGAGAAAAACCCAAGAATTATACCAATACAAAATTCGTGAACCTAACGCTATTAGGATCAAATTATCGAACTCGGAAAGTGTTAATCTGTAAACGATTTTTGAGATTATCTGATCCTTTATCATCTTCTATACCCAATTCCTAGCATGTCATTTCTTATCGATGAAAGGAAAGACACAACACAACAAAGCAAGTAAAAGAAGAAAATTTTCACCTTTTCATTTTAATATCAACTACTTGTATTTATACAGAAAGTCTTCTTGTGTATGGTTATAAAAGGGATATTAATTCTTCACGTATTAAATTGTTGGGATTCTATATAAAGTAAAAATGGTTAGATGAAATAATCATCATGTTATATATATTATTAATAAAAAAATATACTATATATGATTGGTACTTGGTAGTGATATTTGATGTTGCAACTTTGCATGATTGTGACCGATTAACTACCAATTATGCACCTTAAAAATGGTAGGGACCGTTTGAAATCATTTGCTCAAAAGGCAAGTTATAAATCATTTTTGTTTTATTATATGTATATATTGTTGCAAATGAAATAATTACTTTTTTTTAACGAGAACTAGGGAGCGAGTTTCGACATGGCCATCACCCACCTCTAGCCAACCCACTATAATAAAAGAAAACTAGCGAGGTACTAGGAAGGTACAAAACCAAACAACCAAGAACCAACAAAGGGGACTAGAGAATACCAACTTGTAACGCCGCTAGAGGACTTATAATCCAAGACTCTAGATCGATACTAATATTCCCACATCTTATCTAACCAAAACCCAGACATCTTCTGAATACTCGCGAAAGGATCCTCTAGCTTCAGCCTTTGCACTTGAGAGTCTTTCGTGTGAAAGATCTTATTTCTCCAATTCCATAAATGCCAGAGAGCGACTACACAGGTTGCTTTCAAAAGCAGCAATAGGGAAGTTGTTATGCCTGCCGATAAACGTGTCAAGTTCAAGAAATCCAAAGAAATTGGTCTTGGAATCGCTATCCCCAACCAGCTCCAAATTTTTCTCCACACCATCTCCGCTCGAGGACATTGAAAAAAGCAGTGATTCAGGTCCTCATCCCCTGCATCGCAGCTAACACAAGATGTGGTCGCCAAAGGAATTCCTCTATTAACCATAACAATTTTTAGAGGGAGAGCGTTATTGAATAATCTCCATAAAAATACGATTACTTTCAACGGTAAGCAAGATAACCAAGGTGACTTTAATCCCGTCGCCGAACTTTGTGTGGTAAAAAACCTTTGGATGAGCCGCGATAATTTAATAATCGTGAAGGAGCCATTATGGTCCCAATTCCACACCCAACGATCAGCTCCAGATTTATGAAAGTCGGCCTTCGAGAGATAGTCCAACATTTCATTAAATAATTACTTTATGGTTCTTAGAACGCAGTTTGTAGAAGAACTATTAATCTACATAATTGGAAGTAGCCAATTTGGTTTGCAATTGGATTGATGATAAAGTAGATTTTGAACAACATGATTGAAAATTTGTGATTTGTTTTTTTATTTGTGGGGTAAAGAGACCGATTTAGGATCATATGAGACCATGTTGTTTCCATGAAACCTGTAAAACCGCATAAACAACCCTAAACCTTCGTAACAAAAAACTGTGAAGGTAAACATTCACATCGTTTTTGTTGTAAAGGTTCAACGTTTTTTTATACCTTCATAATGTTTTACTATGAGGTTTTAGTGTTATTTTATGGTCTTACCTTCATAATGTTTTACCCTAAAGTTTCAGTGTTATTTTATGAATTTTCATTGTTATCTTATTTTAAGAGAATGTGTAGATTTATGTTAAGAAAGTTTTCAATTTGATATCCAAAGGCATAATAACACATTTTCTTTTACAGAATCTGAAACAAACAAGTGAATGTTTCTCTCAATTTCAAAAATTCATGTATGGGATTACAATATATTTGTCTTCTATGACTTGGCCTAGTGGGGATTACAATCTTTTTTCTTTCATGCATTTAAAAGCATGGATCCTCAAAGCATCTTCACATGTGAATATTCTCTGCAACAGAACTAGGAAATCTTTGACTGATAACTTTTCAGTAGTTGGCTAAAGCGGGAGTCGTTCAGGCGGGTTCATGGACATAATGCATAGAGAGTGCGGAAGGAAGAAATAAACCGCTAGGAACACGATGACACCAAGATCTGCTTCTTCACCAACAGCTGGTCTCCGGGGATTCACCAAGTAAATTTGGCTCATGCACCATAGGCAGTACAGGCTAGCAATTACTAGAAGAAGCATTGCAGAGTTAATCGATTGTTTTCTGATAGATTTTGTGGGCTTTATCCTGTAATAAGTGAATAGAAAGAAAGTTGGTTGATAGCCTAAACTAACTATAGAAAAAAAAAACATGTACTTTTGTATAAATAAAAGAATAAAATAAGCACCTGTTGATGCGAATAAAACCAATGATTAAGCAGGTACATAAGAACCCGATTACAGCAACAGCGTCTGGATTGACAGGGGCACGGCCTTTCCACCAACCAGTACTCAGTATCCAGGTGTACATAGTTGAGTGCCCGTTTTCCTGCAACATTAGATGACAACATGTTAACATTATAACAACATCGCAATTGAAGCTACTGTAAATGGTGATTGCGTTCTAGAGTTCCATCGTCAAATCCATCGATTTAGCTAATGCTCAAGCTCCAATTAGTTGTACATTAATGTTTAGCATGCCATTTTGAGTTGATTGATGAGGTTTCTAAACTGGAATTGAAACCAAATGGTTGTCATTAATTATAAACAACGTATACAACAGTAATAATTGACAACAGTGGATTTTAGAGGGAATTAGATTCAATCTTACACACATTGAGAATTAAATCCAACGCAAAATCTGATATATATATATATATATATATATAATTTAATTCTCATTACTATTTTAAACATCTTATAACCATGTATGTATGTCAGATCAATGCGTCTTTGTGCTTTAACCGACTGTTGTCAGCTACTGGTGACATATACAAAGGTAATTACGTTTGTGTGGTTTTGTTGTAGAACTTCCAGATTGACTAGTCTGTTTGTCCATTTTATAGAGATCTATTTCATTTTTGAACTAAAGATATGTTTGAAAAGCACGCAAGATAATGAAACCATTTTCGGATCTGAAGGGGGAGGAAATAAGATGATGTTTCAGGACCATACCTAAGCATGTGCCTACCTTATGATGGACAAAATCCACACATGTAGTTTGATATGCCAAGTGATAATAAAGAGGAAATGGAAAACTATATATGGGAAATGTTGTTAGACAGTTGTCTAGTCCCCCATCTTCCAAATCAAACCTATGCTCCCAAGAAACGGATAAAAGATCCGATATATTCATTGAACCAGAAAGATTTAAGAGCCATCAAAAAGATTGCCATACTCAACACAAGCAAACAAAACCAAACAAGCCCAATATATCCCACCCGAAGGTGGGATACGGGGATCTTTTGGGTACGTGTGTGTTGGGTTACCAAAGAGACTCCCTTCTTCGAATATCAAGTCATACATACACCGACACATTTTTCACAGAAAAACCAAATGACTGTTAGCAATTCAATTGAAATGCAATATATATAAGTTTTCTTTGAAAGTCGACATGTTAAGAAAGATCACTACAAGTTAAGTAACAATACAGCCAATTAGCCATCACTCGTGCACGAAAGACATGGTGAATTAACCCAAAGGAGCTTCTAACATCACATTGTTCACAAACAAAGCCAGATATTCATAAGCTTTTCTTTGCATAGTTCTATTGATTAAGATTACCTAATTAGCTCAAATAAGAAAATACACCAGTTTACAATCAGGAAGTCCTACATTCACCAATCTTGCAAACCGTCACACTTCATGATGTTTCATAGTTTTTGATCATCGATCAACTACTAATTTGCTCGTGCTTGCCTCTATTATGTGCATCTATAATGATAACTATGCTAAAACATTTACCAAACAAATGAAGCAATTTACATTCTCCCAAATGCAAACAATAAAATCAAGCATTACCTCAAACAGGTGATCTAAGAAGAAGTGGGATAACGAACCAGCCGATATGAGCAAAAAACATTGCTTCACTGTAAGAGCCACCTGCACAGAAGCACCAAAAACATTATAAAAATCCAATCAATCTTAACTGAAAGCACAAAAACTACTCAAAATTTGGTAAAAACAAATGCTACAAATACACAGACGATTCAATCTAACTTCTTTGTAAAAAATTTAAAATGAATCACAGCAAAGGATCTCAAACCTAACAAACTGACCCCGGAGACGGAATCGAGATAGCCCTTGGAGACGAAAAATCGCGAAACACGAGTGTAGAGCAACGAAAGAGGAACTCCGAGGATCAAGACGTAAAAGAGGGGATCGTGAACGAATTTCTCGACGGAGGAGTCGATAACGCCGGCCAAACCAACGGTAGATGTCAGCCACTCGGCGAAGGATCCGATATCGGGACCGAAAAACGCGTTGAGTGCATAGATGATGCAGTGATGTGGACTGAATCTGCCATTAGAGACGCTCATCAGAGCTTGACCTGTCCCTAGAGCATACATCATGTGTGGACCTGGCCCTGGCATCCCGCCTGTTAGGTTTCCGGCGAACTCGCCGGCGGTGAATCCGATCTAATAAGAGATTTGGAAACCTCTAGAATCACGGCTGGTCGGAGTTTTTCAGGTTAGGAATTATTTGTAGGTTATTACTTAATTACCCCCAAGGTTTAAGCTATTGTAGAAATGACCCCTAAAGTACTAAATTATTTCATTCATTCACTTACATTGGAAAAGTTGTGCGACAATGCCCAATTGGACAAAGCAATGCTCGACCTCAACTAGGTTTGTTTTGACATACTCAATGATTGCATCGCATCGCATCGCATCGCATCTTGTTTCAAAAGAAGAAGATGAAACGTGGTCCAGGATGCCATCGTGATCTTATATTTAGTTTCAATTGCAGGCAAATGCTTATTTCTTATATGTTCGACTTATTGTTTATATCCAACTAGGCAATAGTAAAGAATGTAGGTCTTATTCATATCTAACTTTGGCCTATAAAATTAAAGTTGCTCACCAACGACGCGATCCATTAGACTTGTCTTGTTCGGTCTGCTAGGAAGGCAGGTTTTGACTACATTCTCAAAGAAATGGACGGTTCTAGATAGAGTTGTTAAAATTAATGGACGAGTATGGACGATGCAAAGTAAATTTTGGTTGATCCACTTACACATTAATGGTTTTATAATTAATCAAGTTCTGCATATAAAATTTATCAATGAGATTGATTTTTTTTAATACTTTTTAGTTCTCACTTAATTAATAACACCATTTGAGAATCTGAAAGGTAAAAACATAATTACCTCAATTGATCAATTTATTACTATTCCAGTAGGTGGTTTTCCTCCATTACGAAACAATGTGTTATAAATATATATCCACATCTATTTTTAAGTTGAAATGTTTTTTTTTAGGTATTTTGAATTAGTTTATATAATTTATGTTTAATACAAGTTTTTTCAAATATAAAACCATCCACAATAGGCCGACAAGGGGAGCGGCAACGCTTCGAAATATACTTTTAGCTCGTGGGTCATGGGCAAGCCTGACCCATTTATACACTTGGATAAGAGCAAATTTTCAAACCCATAAAACAAAAGCTTGGGTTTGCTATGTTAGACCCACTGAAAGAGAAATTGGTTATGCCAAGATAAGCATTTTCTAACAATGCTACTATACCCATAAAAAATGCAAGTCAAAAACACTTTTATAATAATGGAAAATGTGTATTAGAAGCAAGCTACAACAAAAAAGAAGTACCAAACATAATATATGATGATGAAATCAAACACAAAATGAGCAACTAGAGAGTAGCATAAAACACCAACAAGCCATTTTAGCTCATTTGGTAAAGTGTGTAGCTCCGAATCAATTGATAGCAGGTTCAAGTCCACGATTGGTGTTTTAACCGAAAATATACTCGTCTGTTTCCTTATCCGAGATTCACCATACGTACCTGAGGATATGCACATGGAAGATTTAGACAGAAATAGACAAGTTGAAAACAAAAGCATTTTCACGAAAAGGCTCTCAGAGATGCAATCAGAAAATTGTTGGCCAAACTTGTTACTTTCCAAATTCAAACTCATAACAAATTTGCTATAAAAACTAAAGAACAGGATTACAATAGAAACAGGATAACCAAACCAAAAGAAACCCAGTATCTCCAGCTTGAAACCGGGTCTAGGATGAACGGGATGTACGTATTCCTAATAATTAGATAAAATAATAAAGCAACCATCAACGGAATGAATATCCCATGTACTACCCCTTTTTGGTCCTGTGGGACATTGGCGGCTAGGTTAGCCAAGATATGGTTATTTCTTCAAGGATGCAAGACAAACATCTAAAATGTATAATCATGCTATGCACCACCCGAGGAAAATGCCCTCATTTCAAGTTCATATCAAGTTAACATAGTGGTAACACTCGAAAGATAGCAGGCTTAAGCAAGGAGAGAGAATGTTACCTTTTGCAGATTTCATTTAGGTTCCGATATCCATTGTAGAAGATGAACCACATCAAGACAACAACCAAAGCATCTATTATAAGTTAAGTCACTCAAAGCAACTTTAAATCACAATGTCACCAAAGGATCATTTGCCATATACAAAATACTATATATTTGTAAAATAATCAAAATGCAATTTGGAAAAGCACATCCTGCCATATTTTCTTTATTGACACGGACGACAAGTCGACAATATAGGTTTTATATAGAGTATAACGAAAACTGTTGACCAAGTGCAGTCGTTCAGCAGTCAGATACTTTATAAAGAACGGCAATCCACGAGCAGAAAATCTCTCTGGCTTTGGAAGCCTGTGATGGGAAACCATTGTGTGTGATTTTTCCTTCGCAGTTTTTGCAGAATCTATTTCCATTACATCAGATCACAACTCAGAAAAGAGTAATCTTATCTATTTCTCCCAGTCTCAATTCAGCTGAGCCTCCATATGAAAATTGCATCCAATTCAAGCTTTTGATATTTGAAGTTCGTACTTTTTCATTTCAATTTGTAGAAGTTCTTTTATATTTAGTCATCTAAGGTGGCAAATGTTTTTTTTGTTCTTATAGTATACTTAATGTAATTATAAATCTGCATCGTGTACTCATCTAATCCTACAGATATTGAAGTTAAAATGTAATTCTTTGACTGTTAAAAGTCAGACTCGGATCTGCTTATGGGCGGGAGGGAGTATCATGTAAATTACTGTGGGCTCTAATTTTATTCAAGTATCCTTAAATCTAACTATATTACAAATCATTTACGCCTAAAGTCTTAATTACAACCTATTAATGCAAAGGTACAAATACTTTAAGCCACTTTACATAAAATTAGAAAGTACAATTACATGCCTACTTTCCTATTCTACCCTTAATTATGAGATGGAGAAATTTTCTCTCTCTATAATTTAGGGTAGAATTGTGCTTTTGTTAATTAAAAGGTGTAATAATTCCACATTCCTAAATTGTGACTTTTTCAATGTGGACATTTATTTTGAACAAACTCAATAGCTTATATACATTAGTCATTAAAAAATATTCACGAATCATCAGAAGAGAAAGAATGCAACAACTCATGAAACCCTAAATAAAATTTTATGACAATTTATCACAGCAAAATCATATCATATCAAGAAAAAAACCTAGTTCCCCTAACCGGAGCTTCGTCACTCTTTAGTGTTTTTGAGCCTCCAATTGACCACCATGAGTTCAAGTTGAGGGGGACATCGAACAAAGAAAGAAACAAAATAGAAACTAAAGCATGGGTGATAGTAGATTTTAAATTTGAGCATGAATTTCA
Organism: Carthamus tinctorius; assembly: GCA_001633085.1. NCBI lineage: Eukaryota > Viridiplantae > Streptophyta > Magnoliopsida > Asterales > Asteraceae > Carthamus > Carthamus tinctorius. Next base: position 29,281 of record LUCG01239703.1, read on the forward strand.
AATGGGTGAGGGCAGGTTGATAGATTTAGAGGAGAAAATGGAAATGGAAAAAAAAATCAAATCACCACAAGATGCATTAGTCACTTGTATTTCATGTTTTAGGAATTGTACCTCTTAATTTGAAGTAAAGTAGCTGAAATATCTGCACTTACACATTAATAGGTTGTAATCAAGATTTTAGGCCTAAATGGTATATAGTATACTATAAAATTTATTTTGTAAATATATATTTTACTAATTGAACTACGCAAAATGGTAGATATCCAATTTGTTGGGCCCATCTAGAATCTTGGTCCTCACAAGTCCTCAACTTTACAAACTGAAGAAATTTTGTGATTTGGTGGGATGTGCATTATGTTGGATTTTTTATGAGGTGTTCATATTAATTTTCCTTTGTAAAATGCCGGTGTTAGAAAATCAGTTCAATGTAACAACTACAACTGTACAACACTACAACAGTAAAAATAAGGATACTGAACAAATAACGCTCCCATGGGTCCAGCATGTATAGTCCAAATGTGACATTGTAAAGGTAGATTTTGCGTTGAGCCCAGTTCATAGACATTTCGTGAAACCTGAAAGCATAAGAATAACATGTTTACAGTCTGCTAATTCAGAACAAATTTCAAATTAAGAGTGATGGTGTCAAGCCTGAAACATTAGAAGCACAAATAGACACCTCATTTCCACCACTTTGTGCAGACTGCAGATTTCCAACATATTTTCACAATGTTACTAATAAATTATCAAGGAGTTCTTCTTTTCATCCCCACTTTTGATACACAAATGAGTCCACACAGGTCATGAGGGTAGCAGCTTAACATTCAATTGTTGTCTTATTGTATGTTAATATAAGTTGTGTTGATCCAAGAAAACATATTCATACTAATTACAATGAATGATTGAATTAAGAGGGTGCTTGGTTTGATTTACGAAAATGAGAACGGTAATGGGTATGGCAACCAGGGACAGACCTAGGTGATGCAAGTGGTGGCATGGGCCACCGCTTCATTCCTCCTTCGTAGTGAAAAGAATCATATGGTTGTGCAAAGTGTCACCCTATCGATTTGTTGTGTGCACCATATATATTTTTAAACTACAATGAGATCACAAGTTTCCCTTAGTAGAGTTGGTTTGCAAGGCTTTTCTTCCACCCCAAACCCAAGTTCGAATCTTGTTAGTGTCATTTTCTCAATTTTTAGTTTTTAATCTAAGATTTACTATATTTCTGAAAATAGTGACTTGAACACAGGACCTCATATATGAAAAGCAATTACTAACCAACAGACTGATGATTTTGTGAAAACTATCCCTATATTTGTTTCTTATAGTCAAATGGTGCCACCACTTCAAAAAGTTTCTAGGTTTCTAGGTTCATCTGAATGTCATTTACCTGAGTATGAATGATTAGTTGATTACCCACTTTTAAGTAATCACTTGCATTGTATTGAACGAAACACCATTATACATACCCATTCCCCACCCCCTTGATATCCATTCCAAACTAAGCACCCCATAAGGTTAAGGTCAGAATGAAGTATCATGTTCACCGTCATATCATTTCAATCTTAACAAATAACCATAGAGCAATTCATAATGGCATCCCCTTATAATTGTGTATCTATTAACTTATAAGACATAAGAGGGAAGCCAACATAGTGAGACCACAAAATAACACTGGAACTTCACAGCATAACATAGTGAAGGTTCAAAAAACACGGAACATCCGAACCTTTACAGTAAAAACACTGTGAAGGTTTACCTTCCCAATGTTTTGCTATGAGGGATTACCTTCACAAATGCGAGTTATGTGGTCTCAGGGAGCTCCCGGAATCAGCGGGTCTCACATGATCCCAAGTCTAAGAGGGAATATCTATCAAATACAAGACCAGTATTTTTTTTAAACCTGTAAACACTAGTCTAACATTTAACATATGTCTAATATTAAAGGCCCCATATCTTTTCCATTCAAGAGCTGTTATGGGGATTTGAACATCCTAATGATATCCGATTCGACTATTCTTTTTGCAAATCGACCCACAATAAAATCGACCCAGTCCAAATAGATCCACAAAGGAATCGAATTTACAGATTTACAACTAGTCGATTTCAATTCGTGTATTCTTTCTGCAAAAAAAATCGACCCAGTGTACATGATCGATTTACAGAAAATGAAATCAGAGACAATCGAATACACAAAATGAAATCAAGTAAAGCAGAGAAAAATAGATCCAAACAAGTAAAAATAACAGAAATCAGCGAAAATCGAGATGCAAAAGCGAACCCTAGATGCATAGATGGAGTGAGAAATCTAGAGAGTGAACACATACCTGATGGGAGGAGATGAAGGGGTGAGGAATCGCCGGAGAAGACGAAAGCCAGAGGAGACGAACGTTGATGATGGTGATGGTGATGGTGATGGTGATGGTGATGGTGATGGTGATGGTGAAGAGAGGGGGGAATCGCTGGAGTTCCGAAGAATATCGAATTGGTTTATGCAATTTTGGACCCTTATTTATTCTAGCAAAACAAAATTTTCCTTACTTATACAAAGTTGACTATTCAAAAGAAAATTTTAGCAAAATGAGTAAAATCCTTCCTATATGGACCCAATGCAACTCAATGAACTCAATCGCTATATCAGCGTCACATTACCTTACATAAACCAACCCAAATAATCATTTAGAGGGTGTTTGGGATTGCTTTTTGAGGTTCAAAAGTGCTTTTGAGCAAAAATGCTTATTGATTTATAGCGGTAGGAGAAGGAGTTTTTAAAAAAGTGTTTGGATTAGCTTATCAACTTTTTGAGAANACTTTTTGAGAAGGATTTGTAGCAATAAGTCAATAAGTCACAAATTGTGACTTCTTGAAAACTCTATTTCATCCCTTGTCAAAACGGAGTTTTAAAAGCACTTTTAGATTACACAAACAAGCTTACCAACTTATTGACTTCTTGAAGAAGCCAATAAGTCAATAAGCAGTTTTAAAACTCAATCCCAAACACCCTCTTATACATAACTCAATATTACTCACACATTAAATAATTAATAAGAAAAAGAAAAAAGAAAAAAAGTGAGAGAAAGAATAGAGAGATAATGAGAAATGGGGGTGAGGCGTGGAGGGGTAGGGGGTCGCCGATGGGCAAGGAGAAGCCGAGGATGGAGAAACCGAAGGTAACGTGATGGTGTAGCCAATGATACCCGATGAAGCCGGCTAGACCATAAGAATGGTCTAGATGAGTAAAATCTTTCTTATTCTAGCAACCAAAGTTATGGTCAAACTTCTAAAGAGATTGTCAAATTTTTTGGAGAAAATTCTATTTTATCTAAAAACATCATATGAATCGAAACGTGTCTTCGATAGAATCTCAATAATTTATTTAAAATAAGGAGAGTCCAGGTCTTTAAAAGGGGTTACGTTTAACTCTATAAATTCTTTATTTTAAAGATTTCAACGTTTATTATATTATTAAAATATTCTATAAATTTATTATCTTATTATATTTTTTTAAAAAGAATTTTTATATAAATTAATATGAATTCAATCCCATAAGTGGGAATGAATAAAAAGGTTTTTTTTCCGTACATCAACTTTTAAAGAATTCTCTAAACTTAGAGATTTCTCTAATAATTTTTTGAAAGGTATAACGGCGTCGAACCAATGAATGACTACCACGAACACGTACACACACCTCCCCAGCGGTATTGGGCATCCACGGGTAGCCCACTAATCCGCTGTTGTCCCGTCCCAGTTTAAGTTGGACCTAATGCCCAACCATAGTCTTTGACTGGGCTGGGGGCAACTCTGTCTATGACTGGACTAGCCCAAGGACTAGGTACTCCTCTAGTCCCCTTGCCCTCAATTGATTGGGATCGAACCCGGGTAGACTAGGATCTCATCCACAGCCCATCCTAGGATGTTACCGCCCTTAGAAAGACCAACTGAGCTAGACATGATTTGTGATTTCTCTAGTTTTTACTATTTAGAAAACCATATAGAGAATCTGTTGGAGCAATTTAAAAAACAAAAGTCTCATTTTTTCTATTCTAGTGAATCTTTTGAAATGTTCTTAGAATTAAGATGGTAACTAGTAAGCAAGCTGGGTGGTTCGATTTTACGATTAGGGTGTCTAAAGAGACTGAAGGGACGCGAGATCAAACCAAACCAAATCGAATCGCTTTGGCTATTTGAATGGTTCAGTTTGGTTTAAAAAATAATCAAGCCATGAGGTTTTATCTGATTTATAGTTAGATCTTTTCATTTGATAGTTTAATTGACTAAATTGTTTACTTACACATACAAACCCACACATTTTATATTTGTACAAGTGCAACTTGTTGCGTCCACAATATCCACACGAACAATCTAAATCTATTTGACGTCATACGTCTACCTTTGCTTCTCATGATAGTCGTGGTTCAAAACTTAGAAGAAAGGGAGAAACTTTGTCAAATTAAAAGGGTGAACTAAATTTAGTAACACTTTTATCTCACATCTCTTTCTTTTTATATATAACTGAAGTGATGGTTGTGTCAATACATAACTATTTTTAGTGATCTAAATAAAATAGACCATCATACTTATAAAAGATACCAAACTATGTCTTTTAAACCCAAGATCATGCATTTTGTTAACTTATTTAGAATGACAAATCTATACATGTTCTTACTCATTCTTGTCATGCAAAGATATATTATCTTATTTTAATTTAATCATATTATATTAATACCCAAATTCAAATATAAAAATCAATCGACAAAGAAAGGGAGTTGAAATTGGAAATGGGGAAGAACATGTCGGAAATGTAACCCAGCTGCGATTTTAATAATGACGTATCCGCAAGGATGATATGGAGGGTTGATTTATATTGAGAGAGAGAGAGAGAGAGAGAGAGAGAGGTCAACTGAACGAAATGGAGTATTTTTAAATGTCTTGTAAAATGACGTTTTATTCTCGTAAGCAATTAACAAGATAGAGGCAAACAATGCAGGTTGAATGGATGAAAAGCAAGAAAAAATCATATGACAAAGGTCCCTTTTTATAATAAATGAATCGTAAAGATCAAAATCAAGAAAACTCAAAGACCACATACATCAAATTCCTAAATTACTTAGCACTAGAAGATATACTTTTATAAAATCCTCATCCTTTAACTTTTTTTTTCAATTTGTATTCTATCTCCATATGTATTTGATTCAACAACAAAGCTCAGATAATTTATTGGCTCGAAATAATTCTTTGTTTTTCGTAGCATGTATTTTGATATTTTGGCAACGACATGCTTTTTTTTTTCAAATTAATTCATGATTTCTTAAAATTTATACTTTAATGTATGATGATGTGTTGATCCAAACTTTTTTGGTGAATTAATGATTTGATAATGATCTTTAAATGCTTAGTGAAAATTGTTCTAGTTCTATAATTCGCAATTTCAACGATCAACACTAAGTTCGTTCAGTGATTGCTGAACGTGAATTGTAATATGATAGAACTATGTAATTGTGAAGATAAACTCACATCAAAAGAACCTTCAACGAATATCGAAGATGTTAGCGAAAGATAGAGATTGTCTGGTCATGATCTGAAGCCGAAGCTCAGTGATATCAAGACTAACTACCAACATGTGAAATGATGTTGTTTTAAATTTATACCGCAAGCGTACGGGTCTGTACCAACATGTGAAATGATGTTGTTTTAAATGATGTTGTGGGTTCGAGTCCTGTTGTGGACGTGGGAGTAGATTTAGGAGTAGGTTTAGTGGGTGTGTGTTGACCCTTAAAAAAAGTCAAAAAATTGTGTTTGTATTCAGCTCCATTCTACAAAGTGTTTATCCTTTCTTAGACGATCCGCAGTGGGTGGCGTCAAGGAACCGGCAACGGGTTGGTTCCGGTGGCAACACCATCGAGGATGAATTGATACCAATTGTCAAGCAAGAAAATCGGTATAGCCATGTCGGTTGTGTAGACCACCCCACCCTCTCTATCTTTCCCTTCTCTCTATCTCTCTCTTCTTTTCTTTTTTCTTCTTTTTTTTATTAATTATTTAGATTGGTATGAGAGTCAAGATCACTGTGGATGAATTGGTAAGGATTGGCAAGGTGTTGGTAAGATAGTGGAAAGTTGATGTGGCGCTGAGGTGGCAGTTGGTACCATTGGCAAGGAATAAAACCACTGTGGATGGTCTTAGAACCTTTCGAGATCAACATTTTGCAATTTTTAGACTACGATTCTTTGTGATTTATGTTTAAAACTATATCCTAACAACAAGTAAAATATTAGCACTGAGAGCTTGTCTGTTTGATAATCATTAAGACATACGAGAACTAGTTATATATAATTTGTCAAGATTAATCCATACACTTTTCTCAAACCAACCGAAAAAAGGTTCACTAGTATTCATTGATTGACATGATTGTGGTAGTACCACCGTTAAGTGTAAATTATGTTTTGTATCAATAATTTTTGTTGGATAAGTATATGATTTTGAATAGCATATTGGTGAGTTTTAAAAAACAAACCTAAAATTTTACTAATTATATATACTAACATTTACTAGGAATGGTAAATAGTGAACTTGACATTTTATGTACAACTTTAGTCCCTATGATATGATATTTATAATGCATTTTGTTCTCCATCTTTTTTTCATCCAACTTTGTTAAATTAAGTGGTCAACTCATTCAAAAAATGTTTGATTAAATTACATATTTGGTTCTTTATATTTTTTATTCTTAAATTACATAATTCACATTTTGTTACTTTTTACTTTATTTATTTATTTTGTTAAGGTGTTTTCTTTTATTGATTAATTATAAACTGTTATAACTTTAATAAAAAATATAATCAAATAATTTCATTAAACTATTGATAAGTACATCATAATTTTTCCCCAAAGTTTTAAGTTAAAATCTCTTAAAATTATCAGCTAATTTTTGTCAAACGCATCTTATTCGTCAGCCAGTTTATCAATCATCAACTAACTTATCAGTTAGTTTCGCAAACATAACCTTAATAAAAGGATATTTTTAATTCGATTTAAAGAAAATGATTGATGGCTTGTGTAGGTGAGTAGAGCGCTGGCACAGCCATGGACCAAACTTAACAAAAATTCTTAGCTGTCCAACACCAACCAAGAGCTTTCTTTTTAACACCACCTACCAAATATTCTATTTATAATAAGAAATTACAAACAAAAATTCATGTTAAATATCTAGGTTAAATTATGCATATAAAATAAGAATTGGATCAAAATATGTTGTATTTTTATGTATTCTAATACATAAATTTGATACCTAAATGTTAATTAAGATGCTAAATCTAAGGTATCAAAATGAAGATATATAATATACATCTAAAATGTTTAAGATATAAATCCGACCTACACGATACTATAAAATGAAAGGTTGGAAAGCATTTTCATACAATTTGTCCTAAAACAAATTTGTGTGAATTTGTGTTTTGATTTAGTATTTTTGTATGTTATAGATTTTATTAATTTGCCAAAAAAATAATAACATGAGGAATATAATAAGGTTTTTCATAGTCAACAGTGCTGTGGCGGATTGGTTATCGCTCGGAGGGTTCATAGCGTCCTAACCGAGTTCGAACCTTCCCATGCGCATGCCTGAGGACATTTAAGTGGGGCCATGTTTAGCCCCCAAAATTGTCAGGGGTTAGTCAGGCTTTGGCCCGGACACCTTTAAAAAAAAGGTTTTTCATAAGGATGAAAAGAGGTTGAAGATGCTAAGGTCTAACATATTTGTATGATCAATAAGTGCATGCATGTCATTTCTTTTAAATGAGTCATCTAATAACTTCAGAACTTGATTTACAGAGAATAAAACCATAAACACTAAATATAAAGGTCAACTGCTTCTACAAGTTGACTCTAACAAGTTTATAATTGACCTTTGTTACTTTAGTTATGATAACTTTGTTTTGAATATTTATGCAACCATTTTTATAAGTTACTTTTATATATAAAAATAGCAAATATATTCCAAATCTGACACCATTTGCTTAAAAAACAGAGGACCTAGAACCCAAAGCAAATTTCATCTATTGTTTAGGGCTTCACTATGGGTAAAACGAACATCGTTCTACTCAATGGATCTTCATACCGTTTGATGTGTGCTTGATGGCGAAAGTTACGACGAGGAGAGTAGAGACCTAGATTGATCAATATGTCTTCAAATGCATTTGATTGATTGATGTTTGATATCACAATTTGAGATCTTAATCATTTTGAGAAACTCTACAAAAAATGGTGGATCACCGAAAGGAGAACGTAGGGAAGAACTAATCATCCCCAAGATGCAACAAAATTTGGTGAAACATAAAAATGTACGATTTTTTTATTGAATTGTCCTAGTTAAGAACGTTGATTGCTCCATCAGTATAATGACTGACGGTAATCAATGTCTTTAATATGTGTCAATTCAATATACTAACGATCTATGTATTCTTCATAATACATCAATGTTATAGTTGTATCTTAGAGCCAGCCAACTAGCTCTCACTTACAATGTTATACTTGATTAGTCTCTTTGATATGTTAAGAAAATGTCTCAATTAGGATCCAAACTTGTGTTTGTTGATTGCTATAATAATGTTATTATAAAAAGTCATAAAAACTTACATGGATGGTTATGTTATAGCTGAAGTAATAGATGTCTTCAGCTATCTTCGACATATCTACCATAACCATGTATAGTTAACTATGGTGAAGATGGCCAAGGGATTCGATTACTCCAATAATATGAACTCATTTATGTCTAATTCTGAAAACATTATCAAAGTTATTAAAACACAAGTCTTTAAATATACAACCTAAAGCACACAATATTTTTATGAAAATTGATTGTCTTGTGACAATGTTGAGCCATTGCACATTTTTTGATCATGGAAGAACGAAGTTCCATCCAATATACGAATACTTGCAAATGTATCAAGTAAATCAAAATCCATGTAGCACAATTAGTTACAACAAATTATTGAAGTCAATTAAAGTCCATCGAGTACTACCACTTGATGGTTTATCGATTAAAGTTTGACATGAAGGAGTTCGATATGCTTAACTTTTCAAATATAAGCCTTACAGAAGTACCTACCATATAAGCCCTTAGCCTAGATAATAAAATCCCTCCCATAGTAGCCCTCATATTCACATCTCTCCCTCCGAAACAAATGTAGCATTGAGTGATGGTTGTTGAAACTGCTATAATACATTAGTACCTTTTAAAAGATATCTAACATTACACATATTTCTAATATTCAAGGCCTCATTGAGTATAAGAATTCAATTTTCATTGCCATAATAAATTTAAATAAAAAATACTGAAATACGTTCTTACTTCAATTTGGTAGAATGTGGGATACGACCCCTACAGAAAATTACAAAAAAAATATATTATACATTCTTTTAAACTTTTAGACATTTAGATATTGTATATAGGGTCAGGTTCAAGGGAACACCTCAAATATCCAGAAAACTGAGGAACGACTTCATAGCTTGCCCCGTGTCGCGTATGCACAAGTGCATATGCGCATGCACTTGTGCATAACGGTAAAAAAAAATATGTTTTTTTTTAAATAAGTTGTTTTGGGTTTCTTGGACTTTTTTCTTGACCTTACAGAAAATTCCGTATACGGGATTTTTTTTTGATTTTTTTAATATTGTGTTTGATTTGTAGTTTTGTACATACATACATGTTCATATTACAAATTATCCATATATATAAGTGAATTTACGGATTCCTCGATTTTCCAGATATTTAAGATTTTCCCTCGAAGTTCGGTGGTTGTATGTATATATGTATGTATAATAGACAAAAGGACAATTCCTCTTTCCTCCCACCAACTTCCTAATTTGCAGCCACCCTGTCATCTATATCATGCATCTTTGGACGCTTTATGTCTCTTTTGTCCCCATACGGTGAGTCATGATTAGGGTCATCCTATTCGAATATCTATTTATATTAAAATCTAATAAATATATTCTTTTTAACGACAGGTAACTCACACATATGTTCTGATACGAAGTCGATGATGTATCCGAGACCAATACGGGCACCCGAATAATCCTCGACGACCATGGACCAACCCAAAAGCCGACTCATGGTCATGGTATTGCCACATACCCATCCTATGAATCGAACCCAGATAGACAAGGGATGTCATCCACTGTCCCTTCCAAGGATGTTACCGACCACAAATATATATTACAAATGTAAATATATATTAAAAATGTAAAAATTAAGTTTTGATATTAATGTTTATGATAATTTTTTAAAATATATATAGAGTTGTGTGTGATTTCTTTCGTTCCAATTTAAAATGATCAATTCAATTGGAATTGACAATCATAATCAAAATATTCAATTATAATTGGATCAAACCAATGAACTTCATACTTATTTGACTACACAACAACAGTCAAGAATAAATGTATTTAGCTGATGTTAATGCATACATATACTCCAAAAAGTTTGATTAATTAAAATACTCATCATTAATTGACATAAATCATCTTTCAAATGAAAATCATACAATTTATATATTCATAATGTCTCATAACACAATAATTTGTATTTTCTTAAGGGCAGGGGCGGCCCTGGGGTGTGCGGGCGGTGCCGCCGCACGGGGCCTCCGTTTTCGGAGGGCCTCCGATATTTTCATACATTATTCATACTATATATATTAGTAGTTGCAATAGAGATAACAAAACCTCTTCTGGCCTAATGGTAAGGCGTGTTGCCTTTTTTTTGAGTAAATTGATTATTATATTTTGTTATTTCCTAATTGCTTTTGGTTGGCGCACAATTCAAAAGGATTATTATTCATTCAAGAATAAAATTTCAAGATTTGCATCCTATCTAAGTCTATTTTTTCAATTAAATTAAAATATTTTTAGTAATTTTTAAATTTATTTAATTTCCCTAAATAATATGAGCATATTAGGTTTTCAATGTCAATTTATCTCCATTAATTTTTTTTTTATGGCCGTCATCTCTACATTCTATAGCAATTCAACAAGTTAAATGTTCTTCAAATTTTCAGTTTTTCATTCGACTTTGAAGGTATGTTTTTATTTAATGTTTGTTATTTTTATGTTTTTATTAGTTATCTATAAATTGTTATTTGATT
>LUCG01239728.1:0-12050 GCA_001633085.1 Carthamus tinctorius
CATTATTAATCGAAGAATTACATTTTAGTTGTATTTGAACAAATATTTCTTTACATTATTTTCCGGTACCGCGCAACGCACGGGTGACATACTAGTTTGTTTTAAAACATAAACATGTAAGTCATTATTTATATCAAGTATCAAATCTACCCAACAATGTATTTGAACATAAATCATTTTTATAACAATTAATAAAATGAACAAATAGCATTTTCTAAACAATATTTCTTATCATTTTCTTAACAATATTTCTTATCATTTTCTTAACAAGTAGCAAATTTCTCAACAATGTTACCTACCAGATGTGAACAATAAATAATTAATTTCAACATGTAAATGGTTTCAACAGATCTGGAAAATGAAAAACAACGAGAACAACAACACGAGATGTAAAATAACCATGTTGAACAACAATAAAGAAAATGAAGACCAAGAACAAAGAAGGAAGCATAACCAAGAAGATAAAGAGTAAAAAAAAGAAAACAACAAATAAAATGTAAAGATTATACCTCCTGCAACAAAAAAAGGAAAACTACAAAGAAAATGTAAAGAATATTATACCTTCTGCAAGTAAAGAAAGAAACGGCAGCAGCAACAACAATCTCCGGCGGCGACCTCCGGCGAGAAGCGGCGACCTCCGACGAGCGACGACAAGAGCAGCGTAAGAGGAGCAATGCTTGGAAAGAGTATCCAGAGGGTTTTTTTGTGAGAATGTCTTGTGAAGATGGAACAAAAGGGTTAGGTCAAAAAGAGGGAGCTGAGTGAGTTTTTAAAAAATGAGGGTATAATTGGAATAAAAGGGGCATAAAAGTGTCTGAGTGCATAAAGGGATCTTTTGTGAGCTGACCGAATAAGTTATCATTTTCTGGATTAAGCCACTACCAAACATCTGTCTTGAGCTGACCGAATAAGCTCAAGGCTTCATTAAGCCACTACCAAACAGGCCCTTATCCTCTAATCCAGCAAAACTCCGATGAGCCCAACAGCCAAACAAACTTTGATAACGAATCAAATATAGATCAACCAAATACATTTTAGAATTTAATCAACAATCCAATACACCCACATCAATCATCATCTATAAGAACCCAAAACAAATAAAAATAACACAATGTTTAGTATAAAATTTAAGTAAACTATTTACAATAACATAAGAAGTACATGTATTTAAAACCATACATTCTCACATACTCCTTCACCTTCAAAATCATTTTTCTCAGACTTGGACTTTCCAGAATCTCTAGATCATCATATTTGTGATTACGTCGAACAACCTAATTGTATTACACGACAACAAATATAAAACATATAAGGCAAATATTACAAAATATGACACAATGCAACAATAATTACCGATGTTGATGTTGTGGCTGGCGTGTCTGCAATACATGGGGCCCATAAGCATTTCACTGACATTTCACATTCATCATTTGTGATGCTATTCAACCAAGCTTGATCCTCTCATTCTTCGACATCACAATTATCGTGACCATATTTCTGGAAGAATGCATGAAACATTTCTTCATATATATATATATATATATATAAATACATACATACATAGAGTGCTGGGGTGACACTTCATTACTTTAAACATGTGCACTTTATTTTCCTCCCCAGTTGAGCCACAATTAGGTGGAGGTTTTACCTAAAGCACGGAGTCTGCTGTTGTCTGTGTGAATAAGGTGGTCAATTAATTGATGTGTACGTTCCTTGATTTTGTAGATTCCATTGATCCCCAGTCTACATGAGATGCAAGAAAAGTTTTAATTAAATTACTAAAAAATAGGATTATACCTTGATTGCTCTTAATCCGCTGGTCAAAGTGCAATACTCTTTTACAAAACGTGTTCACAATGTTTAATATGCACAACTTTGCTTCAGAGCTTAGAGTTCAATTCCAACTTAAAAATTGACCCCAAAAACTCCCAACTCCCAAAAGGTATAGAATGTATATGATTTTCTGGTAAACTCAAGCCTCCTTATGTTACTTCTAAAAAGCCACCTCGAGTTGCAAGTGGACTTGAAGTTCGTGATGAAAAAGGTGTAGAATGTAACTGAGCTTCTAGTAAACTTGTTGCACACGTTCTTCAGTATCCGGGTACATTAGTCAAGGAGATTTCTAATTACTTCTTTTGTTTTCTAAATTCAAATCATCATATTTATATAATAAAACAGAGAGGATTATATGTTTATTGAACAAGTTGATGACGTGCTGATTGACCTTTGTAATATATTGGCAGGCATGTGTTACTACAAATGCAATTGACCAAGAAGTTCACTAGATGATTATTGATAACGGATCATATCCTTTAGCATTTCTCATTGGTTTTTGGATGTTTCTCACGTTTATAACTATGCATTGTTTGCATAAAAGGTTTTGGTGTGTAGTTTCAACTTTCAATGAGGCGGCTTCATAGTTGAGCTGGTCCAAAATAAATGTACATAATTTAATCAAAAAGTCTTAGGATTAACCAAATGCCTAAAATAACACCTCAAGGATAATGAAATACATTTTTTAGACTAGAATCAAGTCTATTGTTATTTTCTAGGACTATCTTCACACAAATGTATCCAACTTTACCGATATTCCTATTGTGTGTATCCAACTTCAAAATGTGTTATTGTGTGTACTATACTTTTAAAAAGTGTTATTGTATGTAACATTTTACCTGATAACCTGATAATGCTGATGTGTAACAGGTTGTTGCATACGTGGCATTTGACTTTTACCCATAAATTTTGTTGACCGTGGCATTTGACTTCTTCATTTGAGTTCATCTTCTTCATTTTTTAACCTGTTGATGTTCATGACTTTTACCCAGATGAAGAACATCATTTCAGTTATTTCTTGAAGCTGTATCAAGATCATTAGATTACATCAGCAACATGATTAGTAGCTTAATTCATACAACTTAAAGGTTTTAAAATAGAAAATAATGAAAAGGGTGAATTGGGATTGTTGGAAAATCCAGAATTCGGTACTTAGAAGGCTCGAAAATATGTGTATTTCGAAATTCGCCATTAATCTACATTGAAAATTAACAGAGAGTTTGAAAGGTGTATTTTTTTGTTATAATCTGTAAACCAATGAAGATTAATTAAACATGAGTTTCGATTTAGGGTTTCAAATATGGGTTTTATGTGATGCATATGATTTCGATTTCCAGATCATCTACAAACCTGTGCGACTCCAGCATTAATTAATCAATTCTTCATCCAAAAATAATGGAGTGAAAAGCTATATATATATATATATATATAAATCTATATATTATATATGTGTGTGGTAGTGATCGTCTTTAATTCTTTGGTGGGTTTTTTTTCTCATTTGCTTCAGGTTGGGGTTTTTGATAAGATTTCTTCGGTTTTATTATTATTTTCCAATCGAATTTTGTATATTGATAAATTAGGGTTTTTGAAATAAGGGTTTGTAATAAATTAGGGTTCTTAATAAATGGGGGTTTTTTCAAATCGGGGAAGAAGAAGATGACTGGATTTAATTTGTCCTAGATGGCATCCACATAGGCATATTTTGAAATGGTTTACCGATTACCCTTTCAGCAGGTAAAATGGGTGACGAAATAACCCATTTTAAAAGTATACTACACACAATAACACATTTTGAAGTTGGATACACACAATAGGAATAAAGGTAAAGTTGGATACATTTTGGTAAAGGTAGTCCTATTTTCTAATGTTACTTGGAGTGTCTGTAAAAATTTATAGAAGGTTTTAAGGTATTAGTTTCACAGGAGTGTAAGTTCCTTTTCGAAAAAAATAGTCTATTGATTCTCCCACTTAGGACACTCATCGACTCTTCCTAGACCTATGACCTCTTCCCCGACCATGTCCAAAGTCGTCCCGATATGAACCTCCATTGCTGATATTGCCGAAATTAGTCATGTTTATTTCCACCAATATCTCTGTTTTTGCTCTTGTTTTGATCTGTTTTTCCTTGTGTTATGAGCTAAATTGTTTAAATTCTTCAAAATGTCAGGTTTGGGAGTCGATTGGAGCAAAAATATCAAATAATGGTCAAAAAGAAGAAAAATATGCAAAAATCCCAACATGAGAGATTTCATGCCGCGAGAGACCATGCTCGAGCGCAAGAAAGTTTCTGTCCAAAAGCCGAAAACTCCAATTCGTGAAGCCTCGCGTCACGAAGGGAAGTTTCACGCCACGAGAAGTGGAGACTTGATCGGGGTGAGATTACACGGGAAATGAAAATGATTTGCATGATCTTCTAAAATAATAGAGATGATCTCACCTCGCACCTCGAAGAAGGCCTCGCGTCGCGAGATTGGGTCGGACCTGATATTATAAATTTGACTTCCAGCCTAGTCTTTGAAGCATTCATTTTGATTTTGATCATTCCATTATTCAATAACTAGTCAATAGTTCTTTAGAGAATTATTTAGCAACTCATCGAGATTTTTATGAATAAATATCTGAAGATGGTATTTACACAAGGAAGATCTTCAACGCCAATTCGTCCGAGAAGGATTCCGGGTGTTACTTCGTCATTAACTGCACGGTTTGCTATGCTTTCAGATTTGATTTGTGATTATAGGTTTTCTAGTATGTCTATGTGCTAAATTAGTTTACTTACTATGGATTGATGAACTTATTATGAAGTTCGGTTTTTAATCTTATAGTTTGGTTATGATTTTATGAATGATTGTTAGTTTCAATTAGAAGTTTTAGCTTTAACTTTTGCAATTTTAATCCACTGATTGATCGTATCTACAGGATGAGGAATCGCCATAGTTAATTAATTTTCTCTGTCTTGTGCTTTGGTGACATGGCACACTATCTACCGAAAACAGAGATTGGGATTAGAATCCAGTAACATGGTTGTGAATTTGTGTTAAAAACCCAGTCTTTGAGAAAAAAATTCTTTAGATTGAAGGATCAGGTGAAAACGAGTTATATAATTGGCCGATAATTTGGAGTGTATAAATTATAGGAGATTAGGAGGTGAAAGCCCCAATTATAATACAATTGTTATTAAGGGAGACTGAGAGAAATCTAGTTGAATAACTCCTAGGAAAGTCATAATCAATGATTATTCATAAAGCCAAACTGATTGTAAAGGAATTCTATTCATAGTGAGTACCGTGTTTTATCAGATTCAAAGTTTATCAATTTTTCAGATTCAGTTGTTGATTTTTCTTTGTTTTCAGTTTTATTAAGTAGTTTAATTAAAAATCTTTCAAAAAGCCAATTTCTTTAGATTAATTAATTTGAGTCATAAATTTTAAATATCTAGTTTAACTGTTCCTTGTGGAAGAACGATACATAGTACTTGCTATTACTATATTATTTACGATTAGGTCACCCTTACCTATATTGTGATAGTCTAGTTTAGTAGCAAAAAGGGTGTAATTTGAAGGTATTTTTATAGTCTAAAAATATCACATCAATTGCCACAATTTTTACAACTGTACGATTTTTCGTGACTAACAAACAATAAACTATCATAAATGTCTATCATTTTCTCGGTTCCTTCTAAACGCTCCTCGTAAGCCTTCAATCTTCCAACAGATTCATTGAATAACATTGAATCCAACTTGAAACATTGCTCTATTGAAGCTACGATTTGAAGAAACGACTTAGGCATCGAGTCTAGTACCCTTTTCACCAAATCCGCTTCTTCAAGTTTATATCCAAGAGTTTTTGCTTTTGAGGCTAAACCGGTCAACTTTGACATGAAATCATCAACCATTTCATCTTCCTTCATACACAAACTTTCAAGCTTCCTTTTTTTAGTGTGCCCGTCGAGCCGCTCCCACCCGATCCACACCCAAGTACCATGTCTTCAAACCATCCCACACTTGTTTTGGATCGGTGTAACTCGCCATTTGCATAACCATGTCTTCGAGTATAGCTTGAAACAAGAAAGCTAGAGCTTATTTCTTCTGCTTTGGATCTAGATCTTCACCCAAACCCCTTGGCTTCACCGTCTCCCATATGCCATGTGCATCCATAATCGACTTAACCTTGATCGTCTTCAACAGACAGTTCATCGGGGTCAAGACCGGAACTTGATACGACATCGAACCTCTTTTGGCTGGTACCAACGCCATTCTATTCCTTTTTAAGACATCCTCAACCTCTTTAACCAAGCTTGTTCCGAAAGCACTCTTCCGCCAATCAAGAAAACAAGGTCACAACCATCTTTACCGTCTTCTTTCACCCGCAAAACAAATCGAATCAAAGCCATGCGCTTTGATGTCTTCCCGTCTGTTTGTCACGCGCCTCCGGTTAGTCTCTCACTATCGTTAGAACAAGCCCGATCAAGAGAAATCAGGGTTGTTATTGAGATGCTTTAATCCACGATTAGAAAACGAGTTATACCCCCCTTCAACGGAACGCGACTCTGATACCAATTGTTAGAAATCAAAGTCTCAAAGAAAAATAAACTTGAAACTTACAAATATGAGATGGAAGAATTTATAGAAGAGAGGAAGAGACATTCAAATATAAGATTAAATAAAGTACCAAAGCTAATACCAAATATGCATTAACCTACTGTCATGACTTTTCCATACATCAAAAGAAAGACACAAAAGCACTTTATAGCAAAGTAAACAAAGGCTATATCCTACCTAGAAACCAGGAAAATATAATGTAAGACAAGATATCTAACATTCATCTGTTTAATATGATTTGGAGCTCATTTGATTATTTTTTTAGTGAGCTTGAGCTGACTTCTAGTGAGCTTGAGCTCCTTTTTAGTGAGCTTGACCTTAATAAAAATACGGGATACATGTATTTATCATCCAAAAATGAGTTTTTAAACCAACATTTACATCCAAAATACTGAAAAGTGTTCATCGGGCAAACATCAACCCGGAAAAAGTGACAACTAAGAAAGATCTACCCAAAAGCTTTAATTACCAAGTACCAAGATGGCGATCCTCGCTTCTAACACGAGCAATCAACGGCTAACAACCTTCTCTTTACCTTAATCGACTTTTCCTGAAATGTTTACCACTAAGAGGACAAGCTACAAAGCTTAGTGAGTATAAATGGATATCATGTGCATCATGGCTCATATAAGTACATATACAAGGAAAGTCAAGGAATACAAGGATCAATTCTCATCAAAGACATGTGCTATCAAAACATAGATTATCGAGGGAACCACAAGACAATCAACTCACAACGGGTACTCAATGATGCGAACTTATCACACAAACACATTAGATACTCAAAATCATGCTATGCATAGCGCTAGTGCATTATTCAATAATTTATGCACAAAATAACAAACAAACATTAGGTTTAACTGACCAATCCGTGTTCCTCCACCCCGGATGGTGTACAAACCCTTTACTTATCTTCCTGTAATAACCATCCTCCATCCCCGGACAGATGAGTAAGGACATCCCCTCTGGTTGTCTCACCCGAATCCAAAGGTTCCCGACAAACGACGCCCAACACAAGAACCAAGCAATAACAATCCATTTCAAGGAGTGATCATGGAATAACAAGTACCAAGACAACAAAGATGACACATATGCATATATATAGCACATAATAAACACATATCCAAGTAAACTCACAATACAATTTGATTGTATCAAACCGAGCGCCAAACCGAGCGGTCGAATTCCAATTCCAACTCAAAGGTTGACAATCACCTCCAAGACTTCCAAACAAGCTTAAACCATTCCTGGAAGTCATATTCAAAGTCTCATTAGTGAGGCACATCAAGAACTCACACAAATTTCATTTCAATAAAGGTACTTTACTTGAATTTAATTCCAAACTCTCAACTTGCAGAGGGGTTTTAACCCTTTAAAACTCAAAATCTCACTTTGGCCTCCAAAGATAAGTTGTAGCCCTTTCTCTTATCTTTCCAGAGCCTATTTTTACAGAATTTTAGGAGTTTTCTACAATTTTCCACGAATTTTACAAAAAACAGCAAAAAGCTGTCAAAAATCAGATTTACAGCACTGAACATATGACCTTTTCTACCCTTCCTAAACTTGAAATTAGCTTTCGAGGTCTGAATACAAAACACAGTAGATAATCCAAGATTTCCAATGTCGCTGACCTCATATTTTTCTTATTTTTCTATGATTTTCTACAATTTTTCTAAAACAGTGTTGTAACAAGACTTTCAAACTCGAAAAATCACACTTTTGTCCAATTAAGTATCCAACTCCATTCTAATCCTAACCAAAATAATATTTTAACTTAATTTTATCATTATCAAGGTAAAGTCAACAAGAAACCATGGTTTATTCATCCATTTCTACCAATTTCATCAGAATCCATCTTTGTATAGCAAAGAGTTAGCTTGCTCTTGGTGAAAACCCACTTTTCATTCCAACTTCTTGCAAATCAACCATGAAATCAAGGAATTAACTAAAGTATAACCAAAATCTAAGCATCATTTCATGATTTCTACACTTATATTTCACATGCATTAAACCCAAATACCATCATACTTGACACAACTTCAAGAACAAGAACAAGGATGAGATTTTCCTTCAAAACGTTGTTTAATCCTTCAAGATAACATGATATTAACCAACATATAACCTTAATCTTACAAAATCATCTACTAATCACAAACATGCAAACCCTAATCTCTTTAATTAATACTAGTTATAACAATTAAACTTAGTATTAAGAGAATACCTTCAATAATCTTCACTTATACATCAAGAATTCATCACTTTGAGCTTTGATTCTTCAAGAATTGAATAAGTTTGAGCTTAAGTGTGTGCGTAAATCGCACCTTGAGTGTGTGTGGAAGTTGTGGAACTGAAAAATGAATTAAAATGGGTCTAAATTCGTGTTTTATGAGCCCAAATCCTAGTTAGGTCAGGTTTTACCCGTTTGGGTACCCATTTTGACCACTAAACACTATAAATGACATAACTTTTCGCTCGGAATTCCGTTTTCGATGAGGTTTTCGCCTACGCGTTCGTAACGAGATAATCTACAACTTCCACTTGAAATATTCCAGAAAAGATCTCCCAATAAAATCAGTTGTACTTATTCATACCCTAGACGTTACACTTCAGTAATTCCACTATATGACTTTTTGCCCGGGATCGAGTAAAATTTCTCCAACGCCTCTAATACCTTCGAAAGTAATCTAAACTTAGTTTCAAACCTTCAAAGAATTGTTTTCCATTATAACAATCTACTTCAAACACTTTAAACCATAAAATATTACTTAATACCCATTTTCAAATCAATGCGCAAGGTTAGAAAAGTGTATGTTACATATAAATGTTAAAAAACCTACCCACTACCCATTATTCTCCACCAAACTTGGTCAACACATGACCAAGTCAGAATTATACCTACTAAATAAAATGCAAGACTAAAATAGGAAAACATGTAAACATCATCCTAAGCTACCGAACCATAACCCACAAATAGTATCGATTAACTAAAACATTTTGGCAATCCATTTTCCCATCCATTGGCAAAATTGATATGTGGGGCTGATCTGAAGTTGATTTTCCCCAATAATTTGTAGCTCCCCAATATAGAGCTCCTTGATGGACATGATTGTGGATGCATTCTGCAGAAAAATGAATGACATAATAGAACTGATACAATGTAACATCCACCCACCTAAACATGCTTTACTTGTTAATTGTATAAGAAAAATAGAATTTGCTAGAATGCAAAGTATACTAGTAAGCTATAAGTGGAACCCATAGTTTTAATGACATGTAGAAGGTAAGATTGGCACTAACACCTCACAAATGACATAATATGTTGATACGAGGGTTCAAAACATTGCTTAAATGGAATTAGGGTAGGTAACTATAGTGCCAAAATGGGAAAAACCTACCCAAAACCTGAATGAATAATCTAAACGGTCATGTAAAGGTTGGAACACCTTTGAATAAGTTAATATGAAGTGTTGTAACGGAATTCGAAAAAGTCATGTAGATTGCATTTTATGCAAGTTTATCTAAATACGTTCCTATTTCGGTGAACTATGTGCACCGCATTCAAACAGGAGGTGTTTTATGGGATGTTAAGGTTTAGAACTAAGTTTTGGACCTATTAAGAGTTGTTAGAGGCATCGGGAAATTTTAATGGAATACCGAGCTCAAAATCAAAAACGACAAAATTTAAAACAAAACGCAACGTCAACAACTATTGAAAAACTTCTCTTATTGGGAGACACTTTTCTGAAATATTTTTATTGGAAGTTATAGATTATCTCGTTACGAACGCGTAGCCGAAAACCTCATGGAAAACGGAGGTCCGAGTGAACAGTTATGAACTTTTTAGTGTTTGAGGGTCAAAATGAGTGTTGGGTCAACATAGTCGGGTCAAACCCGACCCATGAAGGATTAAAAACGTGTAAACCACAAGTTTTTCCCCGTTTTCACCTCATTTCACTTCTAAAAGCGTCTGATTGATTCACCTCATTTCACTTATAAAAAGGAGCTTTATACCTTCAATTTCTTGATTGATTCACCAAAAATGATGTTGGATCACTTCATCTATGTAAGAACTTGCACCTCCATAGAAGTGAAATGAGTTGACAATACGATCTTTTGGGTATATTTGTCATAGTTTCCTTTCGATAGTTATGTATATGGTTGTATATCGGGTAGATATGTCCCCGAAGTTTTGTAAATCCGCTTTTGGGGTTGTAAACTTTGATCCTTTAGCTGCTCGTTTAGTTAACTAATGTAGATGGTAACGGTTATAAATCAATATTTTAAGGCGGTCATTTCAAAGTTTCTATTTAAATCAATATCCCATACTTTGGAGGTTAAAATTGACTAATTGGAGTTTTATATCATTAATTGTTTTTTACAAAATTGGTGTGTTACAAATATAGTATCAGAGAAGTAGTTTAAGTGAACTAGGTATCAAAATTGGTACTTAGACTTAAACTAGGTGTTGATATTGTATAGTAACTAGGTTATGATTTGTACGAAATACGGACTCATAGGAGAGACCTAGGTTGGGTAGGGGGCCAGGAGTAGGATAGTTTTTAAAACTTTATGAACTATTAGTCTTTCAGAACCATGGCCGACGATGAAGCCACTAGTCACACGCTGCGGAATCCAGATATTGGAGAGAATGCTGCCGACTTTCCATTGAATAACGATGATCACCGTTATCTCCCCGTACAGAAAGAATGATGAAACATCTAACTACATTTGTACAAAGTGCGTTGGAGCAGCAACGTCACGATATCGAACGACGCATGTCTGAGATGCGTGATATGGTGTCTACTTTGAAGCCTACCGATAAGGGTAAGGAAAAAGTCACGGGTGCCTCGTTAAAGCCGAAAACGGACCGAGTTTCATTTAAATTCTTCCGTAGTTATGGTGTCGCCGAATTCACTGGACAAACCGACCCAGTTGAAGCATTACAGCGGCTGCAAAATACCAAAAAAGTGTTTCGAATCACACGGGTCTGGGACAAAGATAAAGTTAGCTATGCGACTGCCATGTTTACTGATCGTGCTCTTACCTAGTGCGATGCCACCTTTGATTCTTTGGACGAGAACACAAAAGAGACCATGACTTGGGAGTCCTTTCGGACTTGATTCTACGAACAATACTGTCCGACGGATCTTCAATGGCGTTTGGAAAAGGAGTTTCTGGAGCTAAAACAAGGGTCGATGACCGCGATCAACTATGAAGCTGAATTAAATCGAAAGGCACGCTTTGCCCAACGGTTTATGACATCGGAGCAAGAAAAGATTAATCATTTTGTTGACAGGCTACGGAGGGACATTCGGGAATTCGTCACGAATCATGATATCCAGATGAGACCGTATCATGATCGAAACGACAACGGACGGATAGAACATTCTCTTTACCAACCCACAAACCGTCTCGATTCTTCACCCCAAGACGAGCATAGACACAAACCACTTCTTGTGCTCCTCCACAGGCTTATACACTCCAGGTATAAATCGTAAGATATTATAGTTAAATATTATGAACCGTTGAACTTAACTCAATTCTTTTGTAGTCAATGTTAGGATTATGTGCAAGACAGTAACAGAGTTTACCGTATCCAATGTTATAAGACACTAG
>LUCG01239733.1:0-21757 GCA_001633085.1 Carthamus tinctorius
TTTAGACAATATAGATGTCATTAACCATACTACCGCGCAACGCGTGGTTACCAAACTAGTTATTAGATAAGAGTAGAGGTGCACAAAAAATTCAAATACTCGATTTTGCGCAAAAACTATCCAAAATCGGATTTTCAGTAACCGATTTTTTCAAAATCCAAACCGTTTTTTAAACCAGATAGTCTAACCGGAATTGAATTTTTTAGGGGATCGGATTAAAAACCAGATTTTAATCTGGGAAAAAAAAAATCTTATTTTGTTTATTGAACACATTATAACATTTTAAACCTTGTGAACCTGAATGGCGCGACATACACTTGGAATATTTAGTTTATCTAGGCTAAACGCCTTAAACTACTTAACTATGTATCTGAAATAAATTCGGAAAGTAATTTACTTATACAAACTTTAATGTAACAAACTTTATATTTCAAGACGAATATGTAAGTTCAATAGTTATAAATTTTCAATATGAAAATAAAGACACAAGAGTTCGTTATAAATTTTCAAGAATTCGTTATATTAGCCGACAGGATTTTTCCAGAAACATTTTCGAAAAAACCGGATATTTTCTATCCGTAACCGGGTTTGTTCGGATACACTCTTAACCCCTCTAAACTGGATAAAACCCGATCCAGATATTTGAAAAACCGGTTTTGGAGTCGGACCAAAAAACCCGATCGGATGAGAAATCCTGATAGATAAGAGATTCTGGGCCTAAAAAGCTGGACCAGGCCCATTATGGGTTTGAAATTGGGCCGGGGTAAAGCCTGATCAGATACGACGTCGTTTTCTTTCACACACACACACATCACTTCACATTCATCCTTTTTAACAGTTCAGCGTTAGATCGACTCTCTCTCGTCTGAGCCCTAGGCGTATTCGAATCGAAGCTGAGCAGCCCTAACCTTCTTGAAATCCACCACTTCCTCATCGTGCTAATGGCTCGAATTCTATCGAGATCCACTCGCCAGGTATCCATTTCTCTTGATTATTATTATTATTATTAATTTGATTCTAGACTTTGATTTGCATATCATCGATCGGCGCTTTGCTTATTGTCTGGAACGATTAATCTCTAAATTTATGTTATAGTGGTCGTGATTTTGATGAATCATCGGAAATGTAGCTTTCTTTTTGGATGTACTTTTGCTGATTATGTGTTGTAGATTGATTTATACCGAAAAAGTTTTGTTTGACTTTGTAGTGAGTATCGGAATTTGCATTTATATTCGTAGAATAAATTAGCTTAGGTTGAATTTCCGGCTTTATTTCAGTATTGTAATTATGGATCCATTTATATGCCTAGAGATATTTTAGGTTTTGGATGTAATTTTTGGGTGTTTTTGTTATTATATTGATGGATTAGTATATTCATCTGTAGATATTGATACTGCTTTCTCGAGCAAATTAGCATGAAATTGGGATATCGAGTCTTTAATTGTATAATCGGTTGCAAATTAGATTTTAGAGTCAAGGGATTTATCTCAAAAAAGAAGTGGTTTGTGCTTATGCATTGATCTAAAATAAGATCTTCAAATATATATGCTGCTTTACGTAACGAGATTGTTAATTTATACACTGCAAGTTATAAGTTATAAGCCTCTAATATCTGGTTTGTGGTCTAGTTTGGGATTTAAAGTTTGTTTTTTTCTTAGTCGACCTTGAATAAAAAATATTGATTTTCAAATGATTGGAAGCATGCATCTTGACGTTGATGCTAGGATCAAACTTGATGTATCATATGTTCTGAGAAATTCAAGCTGTTGTGGAATTCAAATGAGTACATATAAATCAACTAACATTACAAACTCGAAATGCATGCTTTCAGTTAATTGAATATACCCCTTTTTGATATCTCTGCATAAGAGTTGAATGTTGGATCAAATCGAACCTAAAAGAATTGAAGTATTGAACGGTATACATATATATAGGGGTCGGTTCAACGAGAACACCACCATTTCAGGAAAGCGGGGGTTACCTATGTCACATGTTATATTGTAGTCCATCACATGTAGTATTGTAGTCCATCATATCACAATGTGGTGCTAAACCAAAGGGGTGTGCCTACATGGCCACTAGGTCCTGAAATAGATTAGAGAAGAGATAGAAAGACGAGACAGCTTCTGCCTCTTCTCTTCTTTGTCTTCTAGTTCTGTTTCGTCCACTCTTCTTTCTATTTAAGTTTCTCTTAGTCACCTTTTTTCCTTCATTTTTGTTTGTTTTAGGATGATTAAATTGAACTATTAAGGGATAAAACATAATTCTTTCAAGTTATATGAAACTAACTGACAAAGAAAACATCTAAAATTGTGATATATGCTGTCACAGTGTCTAGTAACAAAGCATACCTGCATATACATGTACATGGGGTTTTCTAGATATATTGTTACATGTGAGATTTCTGCTCCCTGTATATCATGCATATGTGTGTATAATAGTATATCATTGTGTGTATAATATAGTTTCTGTGTTCTCCTTGCACCCACTTTTCGAAAGATTGGATCTTTACTCATCCTGCCAACAATGAACCAACTAAACCTGCTCTCATGCAACATAGGAATTAAAGTAGGTAACCCATCTTCTGTTGCTGGTCCTGTTGGTCATTAATGAGCATACCTTTGACATACTATTTTAACATGCAGTTGAAAAGAGTTCATTGTACGGTTATAATGCATATTGGTTTAACAATTCTACAAAATTTGGTTGTGCATTTTCTTGGTTTACATCTTGTTTACAAGTTTTAGTTTCAAGGGAATCTATAAAGATCTTCTCTAATTTCTTGTCTTTGTGTTTCTGATGGAAGAAGGGGAAAGATTAGATAGCTTTGGAGTGATTATATATCTATATATACTGAAGTGCAAGAATTTATAAGAATGCACAAAACACCATAATGAGAGTAACTAGATAAACTCAACCTATACGCTTGCCAAAATACTCTCATAACTCATAATAATGGAATATGCAATCCCTCCTATCCCTAAATCCTCCCATTTTTTCATAAAAAAAGTGTGAAACAGATGAAGTCAGGGTGGCTTGGTTAATTTATTGAGAAACTATATATGATGATTTGAAATATGTATAGTGTATGTATTCATGCGTTTCACAAATGCTATGTAATCACTAAGGCATTATTGATGGTTTTATAGCTCTGATGGCACAACCTACCACATATGCTATGTAATCACTAAGGCATTAGTGATCCACAACCTACCACACACCATGATGGCACCACTAAATTCTATTTAAAATAGTGGTGGGTGAAGTGTTGAATGTTTGAATCATATGGTGGATGGCAGATAAATTTAATAGTCGTTTCCTTCCTCCCTAGATTGCTCCATGATAATATCGTCCAACATTTTACCATGACAGAAATTTTGTACCAAATGGTTGTGTGTTACTTGATTCTTAAAGGATTGCTTTGTTGTATTATCAAGAATGTCTACTGCTAGATTTTGTGTATAACGTATGGATTTGTGTTGTTACGCAGTTATATAGCAGTCAATGCATCTTGCAACCACAACAACATGCAGTTCCAACTCGCTTCTATGCCAAAGAAGCTGCACCTAAAGCTCTTAAGGGTGACGGTGAGTTGACCTGAAACTGTACATTTTCTTTAGCAATATATGGATGTGCTAATTGATAATCTTCAAAACATATATGGATGTTGTTCTTGTATTGACAGGCTTACATATATTAAAATCTAGTTTTGGTAGCTCATGCATATTTTTGTTAGCTTTTTGCTGATTTGGAATTTTTATTTGCATTTTGTGAATGATAAATCAAATAATGGTTTATGTTCACAAGTTCCATCTCTGGCTAGAGATGCTATGCCAAGTGATAAAAGTAATTTTTATTTCTTGAAAATTGTAACTTATGCTTTTATGATTCTAATGGTGATGTCTCTACATGCATCTGCAGAAATGTTGAAGAATATTTTTCTTGATGTGAAGAAGAAATTTGAGACAGCTATCGGGGTTCTTCGGAAAGAGAAAATTGTTCTTGCTCCTGAAGATCCTGCAGCAGTTGATCAGTATTACAAAGTTATGAAGACTGTTAGGGAAAAGTAAGCTCTCTAGGATTTTGATGTTTGGGCTCTCATATTATCTGTTCACTTGATGGCTGAAAATAAGAAAAAAACCATGCCCTACATGTACTATAACAATATTTTGTGGGTGCTAAACTGGCCAAAATTCATAATATTTTTTTGAAAGGCACTAAGTGAAGCTAGGTAGTCAAGTAATCTTCTAGTGCTTAATAATAGAGATTAAGCAGCATAGATAGTTCATTTTAATACACGGACATATACATATACATATATAATGTAATAATTTAGATTTGAACTTTTGATATTATATCAGTAATCACTTTGCCGAATGACCAATTCAACTTTTTTTATTAATACAATTAGTCTGAAAGGATTGGGAGCACTTCTTGAAGTTGAGAAAAGTTGATCGATAAACTAAAGCTGATTAATCCCTGTGTAACTTTTAGAAGCTCTTATTCAGTAATCTTTAGATGAAGCTGGCATTGGGGCACTCAATGCCTAGGTGGGTCATGCCAAATAATTGAAGCTCTGGGATTATACATAAGAGCATCTCCAACAGCTCCTGCGAAATGGAGAAACACGAGATTTTGGAGTTCTTGTTCCTTTTCTTTGCTCCACGACCTTCTCCAGAATGGAGAAGTAAGAGAGAGTGAACAATTCTACAAATTTGTATAACCCTCCGTAATTAAAAGGAGGAATTGAGAGAATGGCTTTTCTTATTTTTTCGAAGAAAATAACTCCCCGACTTGAGAGAATGCCTTTTCAAAAAAATAATAATAATAAGAGAGGACTTTTCTTATATTGAACTTTTAAGTAATATAATCAATGTGGAGTCGCAAAAAATGGAGAAATTGTTGGAGTTGAATGTAACTTTTTCTTTTCCAAAAGATTTTTGAATTTTGCTTATCCATATTGGAGAAACTATGAAGAAACTGTTGGAGATCCTTTAACACCTAAGTGGCTTGCCAGGGATTTTAGAACCGTGATATTGTTAATGCATAATGAGATGCTCTTTTTTTGTAGACTAGATGATAACATGGACCCGTTTGGGACCTGAGGGAGTGGCATATATTTTCTTGCATTGAGTTCTCATACTACTTTATCTGCTGACAGAGTTAGGGATTTGCAATAGATGGTTGAGTACTTTGATGGAATGTTGATGTCTTATTTTGCATGTATTTTGGCGACACTGTCATCTCATTGGGTGCATTTGTTTTCATTCATATGCCATGGGTTAATATTTAAGATACTGTTGACTGATTGCATTTTGCCATTAACCTTATCTTTTAAATTTGTCTTCCATGCCTACAGGGCCGGTCTGTACTCAGAGTCTGAGAGGATTCAGTTCACCATTAAGTCACGAACCGATGGAATTCAGGATGCTCGGTCTTATTTGTTGGTCTTGAGGGATATCCGTATCAAGTATGAGCTCTATGATTTTTTAGCAACCAATCACCCTTTATGCTACTTAAAATTTTCAAGTTTCAATCGAAAGTATACTCGTTCTTATTTTTGGAGATCAAAATTAAGAGTCTGATTGTTGTAATTTTGAAAGCATT
The DNA here is from genome assembly GCA_001633085.1 of Carthamus tinctorius. Classification (NCBI taxonomy): domain Eukaryota; kingdom Viridiplantae; phylum Streptophyta; class Magnoliopsida; order Asterales; family Asteraceae; genus Carthamus; species Carthamus tinctorius. The sequence goes on from LUCG01239733.1 coordinate 5,608, forward strand.
TCGATTTGTGAGGCACATATTTGTTAATTGATAAAATCTAAATCTTATTTTGCAGGAGAGGCCTTACTGATGAACTAGGTGCTGAGGCTATGATGATGAATGCACTTGATAAAGTTGAGAAGGAAATTAAGAAGCCGCTTATGAGGAATGACAAGAAGGGGATGGCTCTCTTGAACGAAGAATTTAACAAGATAAACCAAAAGTAAGCTTTATTATAAAGAAAAGTATTCCCTTCGTCTGAAAATAAGTGTCCATATTTCTATTTTTTTTCTATAATAAGTGCCCACATTTCAAAATTATGTGCCTATTCTCCAATTCTACCCTTAATCATGAGAGAGGTCGTTTAGTTCATATATTATTAAGTGTAAAATTTTAATTTAGTTAATTAGGAAGGGTAATAATTAAGTTTCTCTAAAACTTTGTGCCTTTCTTTTTATTGTGTACATTTATTTTGGAATACAGGGAGTAATAGATCAAAAGTTAGCTTTATCATATAAAAACTAAGATTTATGTCGGGAAAAACATTATGGTTACCCTTTTGAGTCTTGTCAAATAGATGTGCAAGATATGTCCCTCATCGTTTGGGGTTGCACCAATTGGGATCGGACCTTTCCAGACTGTAAATTGGTAAAAAGTGGTATGAAGAAGCAGACTGCAACTTCCTTTTTTGGAGTATATAATATTTATATATGGCAAATACCCACGTACACTCCTCACTTTTGGTGAGGTTTTAACTTTGACCTCCATGGAGGCTAGGCTCTCTCCTTAACCTGGGTACCACTGGTCTTTGGTAGCAGGCGAAAACTTCTAGTCTTGGTTTGGTTAAAGTTTTTTGTTGCTTCTTTTCCAGATTCGGTGTAGTGACCAGGGTTTTTGTTATATATTTTTATTTTCTATCAGTAAGTTCCCAAAATAATTTATATGAATAACCTCAGAATTGTATGAGCATACCGGTAGAATGGATCATAACCTAACAAATTCTGGACTAGGTCTTTGCAAGAAATTGATTTTCCAAAATAGAGGATCTGCAACCAAGCTGTCTGAATCTTGTTGGTTCTTGGTTGGTGCAAATAGGTTCCTGCCCAGTTTGCGCACCACCCAAGTCATCATAGAATATCCTATTTTGACCATTGAACTGTAAAGTTTGTTAACCAGCATGACTAAAATCAGAAAAAATAGCTCAACTTGTGGTGCTCTTTTCTTCTAGGCTCGGCATACGCAAGGAAGACTTGCCTAAATATGAAGAACAGTTGGAGAAAAAGATTGCGAAAGCACAGTTGGAAGAGCTGAAGAAGGATGCTCTTGAAGCAATGGAAACACAGAAGAAAAGGTATTTTTTCTACTTCCTCTCATTTAAATTCTAAGAGAGTGCTTGATTACTTGCCAGATGTCTATGAATACCATTTAATATAGACTAATAGACCCAAATTGCAATCATTATATATTTGGAACGATGACAATGGACAAATAGGCAATGAAGTTCTAGACTTCTAGTATGGCATGTTGCATCTTGTATATGCCAAATGTCTATGAATATAATTTATTATAGACTAATAGAGCCAAATTGCAATCATCATATATTTGGAACGATGACAATAGACAAATAGGCAACGCAGTTCTAGTATGGCATGTTGCATCTTATATTTGATGTTTATAGGCTTAAAGTCCTTAGTGGGCTTTGTATATAAACTTACAATCATGCCCATCAAATAAGATTAAATCCAATCACCTTGAGAAAGAGTAAACTTGAATGAAGAAATTACACCTACAGGCTAGGTCAGACTGTACAACTCATATAGGTCATCAAGGTGCAAATGCTGGACCATATATGTTTGAGTTTGGCTAGATAATCAAAAATGTTTGACTTGGTTTAGGGTGGTTAAGTTTTTTGTGGCCCAAGCTTTTATAGGAAAAACATCTCTTGTTACCTCTTCCCTAGTCCCTCCATGTCCTTTAATAAGATATCGGCATGTCAATTTTAAATTTTCTTTTCACACTACCATTTTTTTATTTATGCACCTCCTACATTTACTTATAAATTAAGTATTTATCTCTCCATCTTTACACATGTTGTAATTTGATGGGAAGAACTTGGAGGGAAACATGGAGAGTTGGGTTTTGGTGAGAAGTTGAGGTTAACGTGAGAAGGTTATCAATCATTGGATGAGAAGTGGATGCACAATGCACATTAAGATGAGATGCACCAGATCAATTCTCTTCTAAAGCGCAATTCATGGAGGGCATGAGATAAAGAGATCAAGGGTTCAGATCCGCTTCTCACCGTTAACTCAACTTCCGTATAGATAATTTTTAAAATTCTTTACCTTCTAATAGATGTCGAGACCATTTTTTGTGTTAGGAAGAGTCATTTTTCTATTAGGCAAAAACGTTCTTAAGTATGTCAAAAAAAGTCTTAAAAAAGAATATTTCTGAAGGCTATTTTTTACATATTTGGGATGTGCGCTTGTTGATTATGAACAAAAAATGTTTGCAGGGAGGAGTTCAATGATGAGGAAATGCCGGACGTGAAGTCTTTGGACATTCGAAACATGCTTTGAAGCACTGGAGTTTGGTTCAATAATCTTGTGCTCATTTCGAGGGCTTTTGGTTTTATTTAATTCTTGTAATGCTTGAAGAAGAAGATGATGATGATATGAATCAAGAGTAGTTGGAATAAATGTTTGACTTTTGTAGCTCAATACTTGCCCAACTTTGTCAAATCTAAACCCACATTTGGATGGTTTGTAAAGATCAAGTTTTTAATGAGAGGAATGGATTTGTTTTGAATTCTAAATTTGATGTCTCATGGGGTCATAATATTAAACCAAATAAGGTGGGCAAAAAAACCAGGGTTGGTTTTAGTTGCTTCTTGTACAATTGGTTCTAGTTGTAACCGGTTTGGGTTCTTAAGGTAACATTTGATACGTAGATTAGACTAAAGACCGTAAAAGAGAAGAGAACGTGATTGGTGAGGACATGATGTGAGTTGTTTGGCATGACTAGGTTTGAATGTGATTGGACTGGAAAAGTTACCCTTAAATGTGATTTATGATTCTATATGTTGTTTCGGTGGTGGTGGAAGGATAGGTGGGATTGTGGTGGAGGTAATCCGTGGTGATGGTGGTGGTGGATAGAAAAAAGGTAGATCCCATCCTTCGAGGCGTCCTTATGAGGAGGTGAATCAATATATGCATCCTAGTTATGTTTGGGCTTGAACCCAAAACTTCATACGTATAGATTACACCCTCACCAAATCAACAGGGACAAATGTAGTGGATATGGAGGTAGATGTGGTGGTGGTGGTAGGTGGTAGATGGTGGTTGTGGTGGAGGATGTAAAGATGGTTGTGGAGGACCTAGACAATGGTGGACATGTAGGTGGTAGTTGTCGAGGAGGTTGAGAGGTTGTGGTGGGTGGTAGCCGATGGTAATGGTAATGAAGGTGGTGATTATGAAGATGCTCAACAATAACTAGTGGTAGCGGCCGGTAGTGGTGATGGCAATACTGATTGGTGATGGTGACCACTAAACCAGTTAATCAAGTATCATTATTAGAATCGAATCATGTAAAGTCGATTGGTAATTTTTTTCTTATTTCATTCTATCCTTGTCAATTGTCATATCTGTTTTTGTAGAAAGAAAAAAAAACCCTCTTTTCTCCCATTAAGTTTTCGTCCTATGTCACTTCAAACGTGGAATACTGAGTTTTAATTCTGTCCATTACATGTCAAACGTGGAAAAGTTAGTTGTGTCGTGTCCAGTCCAGTACAATCTCATGTTCTAATTGCACGTTAACTAGTCCATCTCAAAGAAATTCTAACATGTGTAATTGCCTATATTATCCACGACCGGTCCTTTTAATTTATTTAAAATATTTTGCTGAACAAATTGCTTGAATATGTGACTTTGTTTTATTGCTCTTTTTTAATGGAGGAGTTAGACCTCATTCTTTCTTGACATCTATGACATCTCAAACATTTAGTTTTTTTTTTAGAAGAAATCCTGGATCGTGATGGTAAATCATTGTTGGTATCTCTTGTGAACTCGTTTGACGCTGTTCTTGCTGTCTATGAAGGATTCTGTAACCTTAAATAGGTAGGTTTTATTGCATTTGGATTTTGCTGTTTTCCCCCATTTTTTGGGACTTTACAGGTGGATCTTAAGCTAAAGATCTGCAGAGGTACTTCAATTCTGAAAGTTCTTGTTCAAGAAGCTAAATCATGGTCAGAGGCGGAGCTCTGTAGGGGCTATGGGGGGCCAAGGCCCCCCTGTTTTTCTTCACATATAGATATAGGAGACTTGGATTTCAAATGAATATTTATATAAATTCTTCGTGTTTTTCATATTGGCCCCTCCAAAAATCTTGAAATTATTTACCGAATCCCTATATAATTATCCAAGAATTTATAACTTTCATCCATTTGTTTTTTGCTTGACTTTTGTTAAAGGTTTTTCCTTTTTGGGATAGTAATACAAAATTTTGTTATTACCTTTATCGATTCAATTTTGGACTATTTTTTTTATCTATTTTTTGCATACCATCCTTTCTTTAGTTAATTTCTCATAAGAGTTATACAANTTAAAGGTTTTTCCTTTTTGGGATAGTAATACAAAATTTTGTTATTACCTTTATCGATTCTATTTTGGACTATTTTTTTATCTATTTTTTGCATACCATCCTTTCTTTAGTTAATTTCTCATAAGAGTTATACAATTTTTTAGTAATTTTTGTGATATTTAAGTTGCTTTTTTGAAAGAAAAAAAGGATGCTTATCTGCTACATTAAAGTGACCTGGATTTGTTTTGGTAAAATATTTGTGTAAAAAGTTATTTATGTGTAAAATTAACCAACCTTACATGAAACCTGTATCTAAGGATCTAAGGACATCAATGTGAGTAGGTCATTTTTTGGCTCACACAGTGGATTCTAATACATATGTATATAGATTATCGAGCTTGAGCCGTAAACAAGTTAATCTATGTCGAATTTGCCTCCATAAATGAGTGATAATAGTTTGAATGTTAGCTACTTTTTGTTCAACCGGAACTCGAACTATTTGCTATTCAACTCGGCTTGGCTAATTCCGGCCCCCTAGGTTAGAAAATTTGTGTTCCGTCCCTGATCATGGTGGTGGTGGTGGTTGTGGGTTTTGGTGTTATTGGGTTGAAGAAGGTGTTGGTGGTATTGGGTTGAGGAAGGTGTTGGTGGTGGTGGTGTTGGTGGTATTGGATTGAAGAAGGTGAAAAAAATTAATAAAAAAAACTATTAAAAGACCAAAATACCCCTGCCTTAATAGAGCTATTTAACGGAAGTTAGTGGTAGGGACCACCATCGTAACGAAAATGAAACCACATAGACCTGCGCCATGAAAATTAGGGTTCAGGAACCTCCATCGTAATTTCGGGCAAACCACAATCGTAATTTCGGACAAAACACAAGGACAAAATTTGTAATTTACTATTCTATTTATTATAGGAAAATGAAAATTCCTAAATCTTAAAATTAAAAGAATATTTTATAAATATCTTACAACTTACCAACAACACAAGGGTTAGGTTTTCAGGCAACTTCCTCATTTCGACTTCAATCTTCCCAAGATTTCCTCCATCTTTCCACACTAAAATGCATCGAAGAAGCCATATTTCTCTCTGCAAATTTCTCACCAGATACCCTTTTCAACCATCTCCAAAACCCACATCCCTAATTCCTTCCAAATCAATCACCACAAAATCATTTCACCCCTTTACTTTCCCACCTTCAAATCCCTCTTTCAAGAAAACCCCATTTGCCCAACTCAAGATCCACCGGTCATACACTGTTGAAACCGACAAAGTTGTTGACGAAATCAACTTGAAGTTCGCAGAGGCAAGGGAAGAGATCGAAATGGCGATGGAATCAAAAGAAACTGTTTATTTCAACGAAGAAGCTGAATGTGCTCGTGCTGTGGTTAAGGAAGTTCTTGATTTGTATGAAGGATTGCTTTCGAAGTTGCCCGAAAAGGAAAGGGGTGGAATCCAGAGGTCTATGGGGCTGAAAATTGAGCAATTGAAGGCTGAACTTGGGCAATTGAATGAATAATTTGAGGTTTGTTAATTTGGGGATGATCTAATCTTGTTAAGGAATTAGGTTTATTTGATCATGTTATTTGTTATGTTGAAGATGAATTGACAAAGGGTTTATGTGGGAATACACAAATTGTATGAGGAGATAAGGAATTGATAGCCATGACAAAGAGTTTCAATTTTCATGATTTCTACTGGTTTTAATGCATTGTCTTAGGGCCATTAAGCCACCTCTGAATCCTTAAGAGGTAGAGTCTTGTTTGGCTAAAAAAGTATTTTTCTTTCTCAATGATTTCGTATCTTGGGCATCCTTAACAGTCGATATGAATAATAGACAACCATATTTCATTTTGCAATATATCATAAGAGTCTCTTAATGATTGTTGTACACTAAACCATTCAGCAACGGCCAAACAACCCTTTAGTTTAATGATGTTTTTTTTAAATCTTTGTTGAGGATGATTTAGGAGACACTTACCTTATTGGGTAACATTTCCGGCCCTAAAAAAGGTAAGAATCTTCTACTCAGTGAACACTTATCCGTAAAGAGTTTTTTTCCCACACTTGCCAAGATTTCGGACCTTTATTACTCTAACTTAGTAAGATTCTTGTTTCATGTCATGTTCGCACTATAAGATAAGCGTGACACCTGGTAAATGTTATGTTTGGGAATGTTATGTTTGGTCGTTGCCCCGTGGGCGTGAGTTAAAGAAATGTGATGCTTTCTAAGTTAAAGAAATATGTTTAATTGGTGACCTACTTTGTTCATAATCTTCTAGTGCAAGTTCTTTGTACCATTTGAAGATCATTGAAAATCTAAGTATGCAGTTTTCCTCATCTTTTTCAGGAACAATTTTCTATCAATCCTGTGTCTAATTGATAAGGGTTTTTATCTATTCTATATAAAGTGAGAATGTTGAGTAGTTAATAATGCTCATGTACTTGCCTCATAAACTCTTGGTGGTGTTCATATTCTTCATCCATTCGAGTAGGATCTAGGGGTGGGATGTAAGCAGACATGTTCAAGCTAGGGTAGAGCGGCTATTCTTGTGAAGATCCTTGCTTCATGGAAACAACTGCTTTACTATTTAGGGGTAGAGAACAGGTTTGCACGAATTGCACACGAAGACTATAACTAGTTTGAGATAAAAGACTTTATTGAGTTTGATTTTTCTATACAGTCTAAATATTTGCATAGTTGCGCACACCCTTAAATGGAAGAATAAAGAGCCCGAAAGAAAGAAAAGAGACTTGTATTTATATAAGTTTTTCACACTTACAAATACTGTTAAGTAGCGTTCTATTAACAAAATTCTGCATTTTATAAAAGAAATATTAAGCATATATAAGCTAAATATTGTACTTAACTTTATGCACTCATAACTTAAACATGCACAAACACAATATAAATGCAATAATTGTTTTAGACACCAACAAGCGTATTTTTCTCAAAAATACATCATTCGATTAACTATTCAGATTTCTAATCATATTTCACAATCTGAATTTTTGCACAAATCGACATAATTTTATTTCGTTGTTTCTAAATGATAACAAAATATAGTAAGACCAATGATGGTTGATTTATACAAACCCATCTTTTATAAATAATCAAGGCACAAGTTTTTATTTTCAAAAATAACACTTAGGCTTGCCCATTTTACTTAGAAAACAATTGTAAGAAAAGGCCACTATCTGATTGGTGCAACAAAGAAAGAGAATCGGTTTTAAGATTATAGGAAAATAGTTTCACCAAAACAATTATCAATTAAATTAAAGAAATTGGAAGCAAACCTGAGTATTGAGTCGATACCCTTGGTAAACGCAGTTTCCTTAAAACCGACTCGCTCTCTACCAGTGCGTCGATTTCCCAGGATACAACAACTCTAAACAGGATCGCATTTTGTCGGACTTTGCACTTATGCCTAAACTTGAGAACCTCTTTCCTTCTTTTGATGCATCATTTTCTCACTTTGTAGTTCCTTTTTCTTTTTCATACATTTCTTTTTCTTATGCTTAAACTCAAGGTCAAGATTCATTATATAGGGATCAAACTTGTAACCCATTAAATTTCAAAAGGTCACCGAAATGAAACATAATTTCATTGATTTTAACTGAAGCAACTAGAAGGTCAAAAGACTTTGTCCATAAATTTTCATTCATTTTGAAAGTAATAAGTAGATTAATTTTCCAACATATACATCCCAATATGCGACTTAAAAGCACATAAAGCCGTAAAATTGGCATCATGCGATATAGAATAAAACCAAACATGAACCAAGATTATTCTTTCGAGTTCTTAGTTTCAGATTTGAAATGCTTGCCGTTGCATCGCATGTGGATACATATCTAGTATGGTTTAAACACACTTTCAAACCGAATACAATGCAAGTTTGTTAACCGAAAGCATCGTATCCATGATAAAGTAGAATTGCGTAAATATTTCAATCAAAGTCTTATTCGCAAAACCTGGTTCAAACTAAATCACAAGGACCAAAAACGAAACAATGAATTCTTGAGGGATGCAAAATCAAAATATGAAATGTATGGTAGAATGAAGGTGTACGTGGTGGTTCAATATCATGAAGAAGAAATGGAAATTTCAAGCTGTCATTTGGAGCACCAAGAATCTAGGAGGAACAAGTGTCCAAAATCATATGCAATCAACAAGATCAACAATTACTCTTCGCCTTCACGTTCGAATCTCGGTTGGATTACTTGCAATGTTTCTCGTTAAGGTCAAATTTAACCTCCGAATTTCTAGTTAATTGTCGTTTTTTTTTCCCATTAATTTTGCATTTTTTTGTATAAATTTGCTGATTTTTATGGATTTGATTGTTTGCAGGCATGGAGATCAACTGCTTTCGGTGTTTATGGATACCTCAATTTCACCAAATCTGGCTTCCTGTGAGTAAAATGCAGGCATTGTTTCATATATGATGAACTAGGGTTTTGGTTTTATGTTCAATTTACTGTATCTGATTTTGAACAATTTGTACTGAATCCTTCTGTTCCAAGTTGAATGTTAGCGGATTGTTATGATTTGAAGTCTGCGGAATTAGTTTGGAGTTAAATCGGTTATTGAAATTAACTGAAAGTTACCTACTTTTTGATTAACATTAAGCAAATGATTACATCTGTGCAAGTTGCATTAGTTACTTTATAAACTTATGGCCAAAAGTCCCCTATATGTGATGAAAAGTTGATGAAACTGTGTTTTTTAACATTATAAAATTACTAAGCATCATAACATTTTAAGTGCTTTGGGTGATTGTACGATACAAGTATGTTAATGATCTTGAACTTTTGACTTATGTAGTCAGCAGTATTAGTTTCGAAGAGTATTTAGACTTCTGAGTTTTCGTTTCGATTAATCACTCTACAAAATATATAATTTATAAGCATCTTGCAAACTTAATAGATTTTTAACTATCACTGTTTGTTATAAAGTTCAACATGATTGTCTAGTATTATATTGCAAATCGATTTAGAGATGAAAACCAGTCTAATTCAATTAAAAGTCAAACTGTCAAAGCTTATCCTGTGATGTGTTATGCAGCTGAGGGAGTGACAAGTAGTGCAAGTCAAATGTTTACATTTTGTTATTGTTTACAATGTAGAAAGTTTGAGCTCGATGTCATGATACATGTTTGATTATTTTTTACCAAAGTAACATTTTAAAGTATTGCCAAAATGAATGATTGAAAAGTAATGGATAGTAGGGCCCGTTTGGTTTGCGGGATTGGATTTTGGGAATTTGGATATCATGGAAGGATTTGGAATTGGAGGGATTTGAAATCTTTAGCATGTCTTTGGTTTGTAGGATTTGGAATGGAATTGAATCCCATTATTAATAAATAATTATTAATATAATTTCCTTTTTGTTAATTAATTATTATGTTTTAAACATATATTAAACCATTATTACATACAAATCCTACAAAATCCCGTGGAATACCAACCAATTCCATGGGATTTCAAATCCAGGGAATCATTCAAACCAAACATGGGATTGGAATAGAATTCAAATCCCAATCCCTCCAATACCGTAAACCAAACAGGACCTCAGTAGTTTACAGGAACATGATTTATGTTCATAACCCCTTCCTCCCAGAAAAAAACGTTTTATTTTAGTGTTTCAGAATCAGAATTCAATGTTCAATCCGCAGTATGATCATGGATTTTGTTTCACTGTATGGGACTTTAAGTGTTTAAAAGCTAGGATTTATGACCCAATTTGAATCTTCATCATAGTTTTTTGTTTCTGTTTGCTGGATTTTGGTGTTCCAGAACTATGAATTGCGATTGGATTTGCATGTAGGATATAGTTTTTTTTAAACTAGGATTTTTTTGATTCCATACATATCTTCATCACGGGTTTGTTTCAATTTCCAGGGAACACTCAAAGAATTTCAATCCAGAAGATATGTCAACACGAATAGATGGAAAGAATTGCATAGTAACTGGAGCTAATTCTGGGATTGGTTATGCCGCTGCTCATGGTCTTGCATCAAGGTATTTAATCTTGATTCAGTTGTTCATTTCCTTCACAAACTTGTACCACAAAATTTTCTGAATAATAACCCTTTTCTTATATGCTAACTCCATTTGATTTTAATGATCAAAAGAGAGCCAAACTTTACCTTCAAAATTGTCAAAATAATATTGTGTAAATAACAATGATTACTATGTTAAACTTTTTGGATGTAAAAACTAAAGAATTTATGCCAAACTTGAATTTGGGAAAAATTAAGTTTGAATCTCTCGAGTCAAAAGTTGATCTTTTGGACGGAGGGAGTATTTTGCTCTGATTTTGAAGTTCTCCCTTTTGTTTTATTTCAATACCAGAGGAGCAACTGTGTATATAGTTTGTCGAAATAAGGAAAGGGGAGAAGCTGCACTCTCTAAGATTCAGTCAAGCACCGGCAACCAAAATGTTCACTTGGAGGTATGGTAGATGAGTTTTCCTTTATCTTTCCAGTAGCCATGTGTCCCAAAAAAAATGTCAAATGAATCATCATGTTTTAATTATATCAAGATAATTGATGATGGCATCAACCCATATTAGGAGGATAACAATAGAAACATTTTGTTCTAAAACTTGTACTCCGTTGGTCCCAAACAAATGCAATATTTCCCCTTTTGGCAATGTTTCAATAAAATATAATCTTTTTACCTATTAGCAAGTAATGGTTGCAACACATTGAGAACTTGTGTTGGGTGTTCAAATATTTGACAAATGATCAAAAAGTTACATTAACTTATGTGCCTAATCGTTAAACATTGTTGTGATTTTAGGCCAAAAAAAAACTACCAACATAAATTTTGAATATGAAGGGTATTATATTTGCTTTTTTTTACATGAGATGGTTCCGGTGAGAAGTCAAGGGTAATGTCAGAAGCGTGAGAAGTGGTTATCAACCGTTGGATGAGAAGTGGATGCACCGAGATGCACCAGAGCAATTCCCTTCTAAAGCGCAACTCATGGGAGGAATGAAATTAAAAGTGATCAACGGTTCAGATCCACTTCTCACGCTTCTGACAACTCAACTTCTCAAACGATCCTTCGCCTTCTCAATATATGCTTTATCTTATATCCAAATAGAAAGTCCTTGTTTCACTTTTGAGAGTTGTTATTCTTTCCAAATGTCATAAGGAACAAACAGTTGTTAAGTTTTAACTTCCAACTCCAAAAATTTCTACTTATAATGCTAATTATACGAATTGATTTTTTTCGCGTTGTATATTAACATTTAATCTGTCTTATATTTGGCTTGTAGGTCTGCGATCTTTCTTCTGTCAATGATGTCAAGTCTTTTTCTTCTAGGTTTAAGGCAAAGGAGGTTCCCATTCATGTTCTGGTAACCACCCTTGTCCCTGTTAAACACTTTTTCGTGTTTCAAACACTGCCTTTTTGTACTATGGCACACACGAAAAGTAACCGACTTGAAAGTAATTGCTTATATGGATGCGATTTATAATCTTAAGACATCTTTACTTTGTGAACCCGCAATCTTGGAATTTACATTTTTTCTAGTTTATTACCTGTCTAATTGTATATCAAGTGAGCGATAAGTTTGGAGTTCTTTGTCACATACTACCTTCATCTAGAAATTGTAGTCAAGATTTTGACCTTTTAAGATTCAAATTGATTAGCTTTTAACCTCAAGCTTTGTTAATTTGTAGAAGCATTTCTATTTTCGTGTTTGTGGTTTCTTGGTGTTCAAACAAGGCCTTGTTTGTTTGTTTCTTGAACTACTGAAGTCATCAGTCACTTATTTATCCACACATTCTTATTAAAACTCTTTGGGGCAAAATGCAATAAAGTTTGGTTTAGTTCCTATTTAGTGTAACGAAGTTTCAGAATTTCCTATTTTCACATGATCTTGTAACATTTGGTGATGTGGGTACGCATGTTTACTAAAGGGTTATAACAAAATGGACGATAAACTTAACTTCCATACCATCAAAAGTTACAAAAACAGCAGTTTACCAGTCAAGATGGGTAAGAAACTTTGATACATTAAATAGGAAAATTTTGAAACTTTGTTACATGAGAAAAAAATCTTTGTTACACCAAATAGGAACCAATGCCAACTTTGTTGCATTTCAATGTGCCAAAACTGTTTGTTTTTCATTTGAACGAGTCTAAAAGCTCTGGTTTGCCTCTTAAACTCTCGTGCATGCTATAAAATGTCTCAATGATTCCGAAAAATAAATAATCATTCAACTCTTATTCATTCAGTTCTATGAAACACCGCCTAACTTAGTTTTCTTAGGTCAATAATGCTGGTTTGCTCGAGAACTCGCGAATAACGACATCAGAAGGGTATTGCTTCTTTTTCCATTTTTCATGAAGAATTTTGCTTCATACGCATTTATTTGACTTTGACGACATTATTTCATTTTTTTCCATTTATTTGGGAAACACCAGATACGAATTAAATTTCGCTGTGAACGTGCTAGGGACTTACGGCATTACAGAGCTGATGCTTCCGTTGCTCGAGAAATCTCAGCCTGATGCGCGTGTGATTACAGTAGCTTCTGGTGGAATGTATACCGCTCCCTTGACCACAGACTTACAGGTTCAGATAAACTTTTAGGTTCTATTCGTTGGTTTTTTTTTTCTTTTTTTAGGTTCATCTGAGATTCACAAAGAATTTGTTTTGATGTAGTTTAATAGTGACAAATTTAATGGCGTAGAACAGTATGCACGCAACAAACGCATACAGGTATGATTTCTTCGTGCCTGGTCTCAATGGTTACTAATCAAATTCCTATTTGATTTGCTAATCAAAATCCTGTTTGATTTGCTATCATTTTGGAGAACCACTTGTTGATCTATGAAATTTATCCAGGATTTGTTATGTTATTTATGCTTTCGGTATAATTTTTTTTTACTGATCCAAAACTTATCATTAGTTGTATAATCAAGAACTGGTTTTCTTGTTGGTATTCAGTTATATCGTATATATTTATAGATGCTATACGAAGTAGTTTGGGAAAAGCCGAAGTGAACCCATGGTTCATGGTTTTTAAGAACTATGCACACTGTTGACAACAATGTTTTGATGTTTTAGGTAGCATTGACCGAAAAATGGGCTGAAAAATACAGCAATAAAGGGATTGGGTTCTACGCGATGCACCCTGGATGGGCCGAAACGCCTGGAGTCGCCAATAGTTTGCCTAGCTTTTCGAAATCGTAAGCCTTTCTTTCCATTCTATCCTACGAATTTGCTGAATCCTCATATTGATTGCTTTTGAATGCCTTTGTGGTGCGGGTTGAATGCTTATATGGTAGTTTCCTTAACCTTCTAGGAGTTGTACCTCAAAAAGAACCAAAGAACCACAAAAAGGCATATCAAAATTGATTGTTTTTGGTGTAATTTGTTTAACTTCAATATTGGTTATATTTTTGCGATTTTCGGTTTAATAACTTATTTTTTCGATAAGGTTCTATATGACCACTTTTTTAACCACATCTCAGTCTAATGGTTGGATGGGTTCTTTGGTTCTTTCTTTTAGGGTTACATCCAGATCTTTTGCTATATCTGCATATGCGTTAGTGTGTGTATGTATATATATAGCTAAAAATGAAAAGTGTATGTATATATATAGCTAGAAAGTACAGAGTAGATTACGATCTTTGCATTTATATTTTCACATTTTGTTTAAAATCCTTCCATCCTGTCAACTTGTGTTTTTGGCATTTTTCACAAAATCGATGTTCAGTTTGGAACGAAAAGTCCAATATAACCGTTTAGAAAGTCAACCACTCTGTTTTTCTGAAAAAAAAATTTTAAGGTTCATCTAGGCTTTGCTTAGACTATATTCTTGGCAATTTGGAAATTAAGATTCGGCCGTCTGAGACTAAGCATGACCACAGGATGCTAATGCCTGGACTTGTACCCTAGTAGATGGGATATTCGACCACATCCACCCTAAGCCTTTTGCCAGTATGCCAATTTTCATTAGATTTTCTTACTGGTGCGAGTGAAATTCCAGGCTCGAAGGGAAATTAAGAACGAGCGAGGAAGGTGCAGACACCATTATTTGGTTAGCTTTGCAACCGAAAGAAAAGCTAGTTTCGGGTGGCCTTTACTTTGACAGAGCCGAAGTGTCTAAACATTTGCCGTTTGCTGCGACAAAAAGTTCCCACGATGCCATAGATTCCATCATAGCTACCCTTGACTCGTTCGGTAATTTCTCGATATGATTTTTCTTTTAATTAAAATTTTGAAAATAATGCATGATGATTAGTGTATATTATATACTCTAATGGAATAAGCCAAAATGTATTTGTGTTTCTATATGTTTGTAAACATGTATGTTGTTGTACAACCAAAGGGTCATTATTTTCAAGTACCATTCAATTAAAAAAACATGCATCTTGTGCATAAGAATGTGTTTGGAATATAAAAAACAATGTTTCACATCAAAGGGCTATTCCTTACTATTTTAGCCTAATGGTTAATTTTTTTTTGTTGTGAATGCTATTGGGGTGGCGTTTGGTTTGTTGGAACGTATCTAAATGAATTTCGAATGGTTAATTTCATCAACCATATTTTGTTCATGTGTTTGGTTGGTTCATTATGTGGGTTTTTGTACAAAATTCCAATTCTACATATGATGAAATTTAAATTCCTTGGGTTTTGCTAAGGAATTCCACTTCTATTTCATCCGATCTTTTGAGAAATGCTATTACGCTCATATAATTACTCTAATCCATTACATCCCACCATGACTACTGCCACCACCACCACCACCACCACCACTGTTAACATTTACTACCGCTGTTGCCGCCATCATCACTGCCATTTTTGCACACCATTATAACTATCATCGCTATTACCACTACCACTACCACTACCCTCATCACCACCGCCAAAACTGCCATGAACATCAATATCATGGCCATTACCATCATCCGATATGTTGTCCCTATATTGTTGCCACTAGCACCATTGTCTGCGATTGTTACAATTGCTACCAATTAATATTGTCATTAGTTTTACCATTTACAGTTAAATTAAGCAATAAAATATGAAAAATATCACGAAGGGTTGTTTTGGTAATTTATCACTATATTAGTAAAATTTTCAAGTTATAATTAGCTAACAAACATATTTTAATTGTTTTAATAAATTTTATTCCTATTCATGTCAACTAAACGTATGGTTAAATCATTAAATTCCCTTTCGTTCCAATTTCTTTGGCAAATTTCAATTATGATATATTCCATTTTGTGAACTAAATGCCATCTTAGTGTTTTACTATTTGAATCTTCTCTGGATCAAATAATAGCATTGGAAATGTGAAATATACAGCTTAATATAAATTTCAGGGACATAGTTCGTTTGGGAAACAAAAGCCATCTTTGTGTTGTTCTGCAAACCTTTTAACTCTTGCATTTGTGCTTGAACTGATTTTTGTTTTATAAGTCGTATTTTGTTTTGCATTTCGATTACGTAAAACCATAAAAAACGTAAATTAGATGTAACAACATATTCACTCCTCAACGTTGTTTAATCTATATATATATATAAAACAGAAACATGGTGTGATGAGGTGGCATCTCCTAAGGATGT
>LUCG01239749.1:0-18609 GCA_001633085.1 Carthamus tinctorius
GACGTGATCACGGAGGATTGACGCGATTCATGGGAGGGTAGAGACTATTAAAGGGGGGGACCACGGTCAAAGCCACCTTTATTGACCGGATGAGTGATTGAGAATCATTCTAGTATTCTCTTAAATAGTTATCATTCTCGTATGAACCTCCCTCTATATATATATATAGTATATATATGAAAACTGGTAATATTCATTTATTATGATCACAGTTTTAAATTAAGAAACAAAATGGAATCAGATATTTATTAGACTAGATGAACAACTATGATTGGTTTATATAGTTTGTTAGATATACGTGGTTTGTAAATGAAATGTCATTCATATATTCCTATGTGTATGTGTATGAGTATGGATATATATATATACAAGCATATGTATGTATGTGACGAGATCATGTGAGATAGGCAGTTTTCCTGGGACATGTAAGACCACAAAACAACACTAGACCTTCACAACAACTCATCATAAAGGTAAACCATCACAATATTTTTATTGTGAAGTTTTGACATTTTTTGTAATTCACAATATTTTGTTTTGTATGTTCAGTGTTATTTTGTGATTTCATGCACTTTAAAGAAAACATGTTGATTTTATGTGAAACGCAACTCGTATACATGTATGTATAAGTTGATCCTACTATATAACTTCTATGTTAAAAACTCTTCATGAAAGTTATTTACAAACTTTGCATCATAAGTATTTTGAGGATTTGTGCATCAGCTATTTCATCAATTATTCATAATAAATAGTCATTTAATATTTATAAATATTTTATATTATAAAAAAATCTTATAATTTTAACAATACTATAATGTGTTTTTAATATGAGTAATTTTTATTGGGTACATCTATCATAACATTTATCATGAATAATGCATGAATAGTTGGTTGCCATATATAAGTATGTATTGTTAGTTGTTAGATAAATTGATCAATACTTGTTATACAATGTTTTGTATTATTTGAATAACGACCATCATTTTAGATTTTAATCGATATCGTAAATACATTCAAGTGTTGCTAAACTTGTGTCCTTGATGACTTGATCATTAATCTACTCCAAATAATTATTTTTGTTTTCTTCGATATATCTTCTTTGTTGGAACTTTTTGTATTTTTGTTAGTTGTTATTATTGTGTTTGCTATTTTGTTGGTGTCAGGAAAGCTTTTGGCATAAAACGTGCTTTCTTTGTATCTTGGAGACTTGTATAGTCTGGTGTACGTTTTTAACGACATGTTGTTCCTTACGCTTATTTCACATGTACAGCCAAATCTCTTTTAAGGATATTGGAAAAGAGGACATATTGATATTACGTCATCATTGTGGTGTCTACGACATGCTACTACTTTGAGGGCATGATATCATGTGGAATCCCGTTTCCTTCATTGGTGTCTTTAGCAAGGTTCTAAATGGCCTCAGTCTGTGGCGGCAATTTCAACCTAAGGAGTCATAGTGAGAGTAGTGTTTCTGGAGACATAACTTTTGAAGAAAACTTTTACATCATAAGTATAATTATAATTATGTACGTTTTTATACTATTACCTAACGTGTTAATGATGTTTTTTCTGTATGGCAAATAACTCACTCACACGTCCCGAGACGAAGCTGACAAGGTTTTCGGGATCCATGGTCAGGGTATCGCCACATGGTCACCCCATGAATCGAACCCGGGTAGACAGAGATGTCATCCACTGTCCCTCTCAAGGATGTTACCGACCACTAGGCAACTAATGCTTTGATAATGAGTTAATGATATTAAACAATTTAACTCAGATCATATACTAAAAACTTAAAAGTAAAACACTAAAAATATAAGAAAGTTAAAGTATCGTGTTACACAAACCACATACATTGGGCCATGATGCCAACGCTATAGACTTCAGAAGCTACGATACCCATATCAGCCTTTTAAAACACTGGTTTTTAAGTAAGGAACTTATGTATTAGATGTGCGCAGCGATGGTTGTTTTAGAAGATGTTTAAATCAAATTCAGTATTTTGTTTGTTTTGTGATAGAATGGTATGAATATTTGAATACATCTTGTATTAACAATGATTAACCATATGGTAAACTTATTAATTATTTTATGGATTATAAATGACAAAATTTAACAAAAATCCGTTGTAGTCTAGTTGGTCAGGATATTCGGCTCTCACCCGAAAGACCCGGGTTCAAGTCCCGGCAACGGAATCAAGTTTTATTTATTTCATAAGGGTAATTGCTTTTTGCAATCATACGTGATTTGGACACATTAATGATCATCAATTTGTGTCATTTTTCAACATAAAACAAAACTTGTTTTACTTTACAAATTGAGCTCCATAACGTTTAAAATTCGGATTAAATTGAGTTGAGCCAAACCATTTAAGCATTCACTTTTATAAGCCAAATATACTTATATGTTTACGAATATATAATTAAAATGTAAAATTTATCGAGCTTGAGTAAATAACCGGGTTAATCGATCTAGAATAAGCTCGAGCTAAAACTTGATAAACAAAACATTTGAGTCTGACAATGAAAAAGTTGATCAACCTCAAGTCAAGCTCGAGCCTGATAAGAATTTTTTCAAGCTAAACTTAAATAACTTGCTACTCAACTTCACTCAGCTCGACGAAATAGATAATTTATTAATCTTGTCTCATAAAATTTTGGATTCTTTATGCTTAGCACATAAAGGAATTGGAGAGACAAGAAGAAGCATTCGACGAAAGAATTTTGCACAGTTTTAGGGTTTTAATTTAAAATAGATAATTCAATAAGCTACTAATCTTGTCTCATTACCCTATGTTTTGTTCCACCTATTTTGCCAAGACAAAAAGGGGCATTTCAAATAGGTTCAAGTTTGAATCGTATTGAAGACGGGCTTAAACCCTTGCGCTAGACTCAACTTTAGAGTCCAATCTGAAATGCCTTCTCATATGTGGTTTCTAGGGAGCAGGTTTTTTGTTAGGCCGATCAAAGTTGTCGGTAATCAACCTTTTGCTCAAATAATATACGTCCAAATCTAAAACATCACCCCCAACATAAGACAAGAATTATTTGTCTTGCACTACATACCAAACGCACCTTAGACACATAACCCACCATAAAAAGGGATTATAAAATGCAAATACGAAGTTCGTATAAATGTAAACCCATTTTTATATACTACCAAAATACTGAGAACCTGATGTATTTGGCTAATGAGAACTTCAAAAGTATATTTGTTCAAAGTAAATTCAGGAGTTGGGAACATTCGATGGTGAGGCATAGCATCTTGCTGGACCTCGATTTTCGACTGATTCAGTTAGCATCTGAGAACCCACCTGTGTTTGATTGTGTTTCTTCCTTTCTGCAACTGACAATGCACATCACCTACACAGCCGGAATTTCCATTCGGTAAACCAGAGGTTTTGGAGTTCTTAACTTATTTTTTTGATCCAATAGATCATTCAAAACTATTTCAAAAATGGGTTGGGTTCTGGTGAGAAGTTGAGTTAACGTAAGAAGCATAAGAAATGGTTATCAATTGCTAGATGCACATAGATAAGATGCACTAGATTAATTCCCGTATCAAGCGCGATTCATCGGTGATCAAGAGTTAAGGTCCACTTCTTACCCTTCTCACGTTAACTCAACTTATGACACGGTCCTTCGCCTCCTAAAATTGAGATAATGGGAGAGCGAGATGATAATCTCCAAAAATAAATGCTAAATAGAGAGAAACAGTTCATTTTATTGTTCTCGCTGTATTATTATTTGATATAATTTCTTGAGATGTATATTGACTATTTTAATACTATAATTTATGTTCAAATCTTCAAAATGGAGGAAATAAAAAAGAATTTTTGAGCATGTGGAAACAGGGTTGGGTGCGTACCGGTTCTGAGCAGCAGCTGTACTGCTTCTTGTTGCTTTGACCCGTGCTTTCCTCCCCTGTGAACAACAAAAAACAATATCAATATTTTAATTTGTATACATTTTTATCTTGTTGACACAGAGTTTATGATGACAAAAGACACAAACATATGAGTCAGAGAGGACCTATAAATGTTTTCAAGTGGCAGCACCATTATATATATTTTTTTCACAAAATCATCATTGGTCTGTTGGTTAGTTTTTATTACAATTTGTTTTCAGAAACATAAAAATCTGAAATTAAAAGCTAAAACCTGGAAAAAAGATGAGACTAGTATTCGAACTTGGGTCTGGGGTGGAAGAAAAGCCTTGTAAACCAACTTCTACCGAAGAAAACTTGTGCCCTCATTGTAGTTTCAGAGTATATACGATGACACAAAACATTGATACAGTTGCACCTTTCACAACCCTATTACATTAAGACGGAGGAACAAAGGGATGGCATGTGTCACCACATCTAATACAGCGGGTCCGTCCCTGCATGGAGTCTCATTCACTTGAACTGAGAAGGAAAAGTTGGTATAGAAAAATAGAAAAATGGAAAAATGGAACCTTTAAACGTTTAATCCTACTCCTAACGAACTATAATTGGAACGCCTAGAAAGGGTTGTATCGCTCTTACTCCTTGTTTTTTACTGGTGGAATTCGTTACACGCCAAATACATGAAAATTAGGAATGAAGCAATTGTTATGATCGGTTATTACTGGAATTGTTATTACATTTAACAAACTAATGATACATATCACATAGGCTAGTCTTGGACCATTTCTTCCAATATTCGAACCTCCCTTCTCTCGTGAAGGGTTCTTTTGGCCAGTAATCTTAATATGGTGCCACAAATTGTCATATGGTATCAGAACCAAGGTTTGACACTCTAGAGAAATCTACACGCATCTAGCCCCTTCTCAACACCCTCGGAGAATCTATGCCCGTCTAGCCTCTCTTGGAGGGGTGTTTTAGGGCCTGTTTGATGTAGCTTAACGAGTTTAATGAGACACATAACTTTTTCTGTTGGTTTTAATGACTATTTGGTAGTGGCTTAATGGTATAGGAAGTGGCTTATTCAGTAAGCTTTTAGGGCGAGCTTTATGCAGAAAGCCAATTTTTTCCAAACATGTCACTCCCATTTAAAAAACACGTTTTCCATCTATGAAAACTCTCTCCCCAACAAAACTTTCCCGATCTATACAAAGATATTAATCCACACAGACAACTTTATACATACAAGACTTGATGGAGAACCAACCAAACAACCCCTTAGAGTCCCACATCGAGTATACTTAACCAATTATAGTCAATATACCTTGGAACCTGTAACACCTTAGGCATATCCCATATCGCCATGGACAGGAATGAATTGGGTTCATAAGTAATACATTGGCCTTCCTAAACACAACGCGTTTTGGGGACACATGCACGGCAGGTTCTAGGAACGCTGCAGTTAAGCGTGCTTGGGTGGGAGTAGTACCAGGATGGGCGACGGGCGACCCCCTAGGAAGTCCTCACTAGGTCGCCAGAAACAAGGCCGTGAGCCAGTGGGACAAAGCGGATAATATTGTGTATTGGTAAGGCGGTGTGTTACAAAACCTCCCTTCTCCCTTTGAGGCTTCTTTTGAAGAGTAATCTAAAGGGGTTTCCACATATTAAACAAAAGGTTGTAACCAATGTTAAGAATAACAGTTTTCTAATGAAATTTGAAGTACTGCAATAGTGCTTTGGTGTACAGCTTACATCCAATCTCATATCCAGCAAAAAAGATGAAGAGATGTGAATTATTAGCAATTGATTAGAGAAAAGGTAAGAAATTTAACTCAAGGATTGCTAGAAAAACTGAAGTATTACCTTCCCCATGCATTTCTCCAAATGAGGAGCAAATCTTCCAGCAACAATGGATCGGCCACAGTTCATGCAATCAAATATTTCGCTGGCTACAGGAGGATGTGTTTGTCCAAAAATGTCAACCACATATTTGCTATTTGCTTCACTATTGCTTGGATCTGCTAACCTGGCCCTGGCCTGTGCTGACAACCTCAGTTCTTCTTCTTCATCGTCTAAATTACGGTCCAGTCCTAATCTTGCGATTCGGTGAGACTCAGATGCAACATCCATAATTACAGAGTCTAGAAGTTCACTGAAGAAATGGGATGCAAGCTGCAAAAGCAAAACCCGACCAGTAAAAAAGTAAGACATGATTAAAAACAATATGATAAATCTCATATTTTGCATGCCAACCAAGTATAGCATCGCAAAATAGTCAAATTCACAAGATGGAACGACCATTTGACCATGAAGACACAGAAAATTATTGAGAGAAAGACAAGAAGCAGGAAGTAGAAGATTGCTCTTATATTCAGACAGCTTTAAATGATTAAAAGAACAATTTCATCTCAAATAAAGATGCTAATAAGCCAAATGCAGGATGCAGCTAATAGCATCTCACATCTATGTGTTAGAAATGTAAAATCTGCTATTGCTTGCAGCAAAAATCTGGACAGAAGACAAAGGAAAGAACTGCAGAAAATGGGACTTTATTTATTATGTTTCGGCACTGTTTTGGAGGGAAAATGACTGCACATTACAAAGACTAGGTACATCTATATAAGTATATTTACATGACATATGTAATTATATGCGGCAGTTAATAGACAGAAACCAACTGTCAACCATAATAACTACCAACTGCACAGCACTATTTTATTTTCTGTGATTATCACTCATAAAATTAACACTATAAACTCTCAACTCAAAGCCTCAAAAATCATTTAGCAAACACCGGTGCAATCAGAATCATGTTCATGACGAAAGCTTCAGGTTTTATAAATTTAAATGTAGCACAACAATAAATCCTAGCGCTCTAGATTTGACTCTTTTATGATGAATGCACATTTTTGAACACCACCAATATTTCTCACACCCATGATGCAGCAGCTGAAGTTTTACCGATCGTTAGAAATTCTTTACAACAACCAGATTGTGAAGTACGAAAAGCACAATATGTACGGAATAGGTGATTGAACAATTGAAATCGCATAATGCATCACTCTATATTGCTAAACGCGCCCTACCTACTAATACATCATCAAAATCTACATTTTACTTTTCCAATACATAACATGACATGATTCAGACATTAATGGCTGTTCATATAGCAACGCTCATCCTGTAACCATAACATAATAGTTGAACAAACCTGTGTATGGCTAGACTTGTTATCCTCATCAGGAGCAGACATAATTCAAACCCCGAATATTCAGCACCTAACACAAAACAACAATCAAACCTTCAGCGTACGATAACCAAAGTATTGAATATATGATTTCAAAAATTAGTAAAAATATAACGTTAAAACGTACTCCAATCCAATAACTAGGGTTTGTTCATCAGCAATAAAAAATTTAGGGATTCAAATCTAGCAATTACTCTGTGGAATCAAATCGAATACCAGAAACTACAAAGAAAACAACATGATCCAGTAACAAAACGGCCACCGGAAAGATCTGATAAACTTTAATCAGCATACAAACAAAGTGACAATGAGATCAATAAATGCTAAATCATCCAAATACTCTGATATCAAACGTAAATTCTTAGTTCGTGTGATGTAAAAAACATACCTACAGATATATACGGATGTAAATAGAAGCAGTTCAGAGAGATCGTCTCCAAAAAGCGAGCGGATCGCCGGAAAACTACTGATTTTGATGGTGGTGGAGGCGGAGATGAGATCGGAAGGAGACGAGATGGAATTGGGGGATAATTTCGGGTTAACGGACCGGAAAAGATCCGATTCGTGATATATACGTTATTTGGAAAAGATCCGATTCGTATTATTTGGAAAAGATTTTTATTAAGAATGAGTAAATTGCATTTTTGGTCCCTGTTGTTTCGAAATTTCGGTTTTTTGTTCTGGAAACTAATTACTATTCTAAGTATGAGGTACTAAAATATAAATGGATAATAAACCCATAGAGATAAAGAGAAGAGTAAATTATGATTTTAGTCCTTGTGATTTGTTAAAAATATGATTTTCATCCCTATGGTTTAGTAATTGTCATTTTTATTCCTATGGTTTAGTAATTGTCCTTTTTGTCCCTATGGTTTGCAACTTTGCATTTTGTTGTTATATTCAATGGAGCAAAATAGTATAGAATTGTAAATCAGAAGAACCAAAATAGCAATAAATTATAAGAATGAAAGTAGCAATAATTGACAAACCCTAGAAATGTAAATTGTAATTTCTAAACCATAGTGATAAAAATTTAAAATCTTTACCAAATATCGGGACGATGACAAACCCTAGGGATGTAAATTGTAATTTCTAAACCATATTGATAAAAATTGAAAATCTTTACCAAATGTCGGGACGAAAATCATAACTTACTCTAAAGAAACAATCAAGTTTAATTCATAAAAACGAAAATCATAACTTACTCTAAAGAAACAATCAAGTTTAATTCATAAAAAACAAAGATAATAAAATATATATGAACTATGAGGATAAAAGTGGTAATTTTAAAATCACCTAGGTAAAAATAGAAAGCTCAACAAACGACAGGGACAAAAAATGTAAAATATTTCAATAAAATGACTAAAAAACCATGACAGCTGTGGGATTTGAACCCACGCCCTTTCGGACCAGAGCCTAAATCTGGCGCCTTAGACCACTCGGCCAAACTGTCACATGTGTCAAGTTATTAAGACTAAATTTAGAAAAGCTTATCGAGCTGAGCTAATACGAAATTAAGACATTTGTTTGATATTATTCAACATTATAAAACAAAATAAAACATCCATAATTAATTTTGCATTTGACATGAATTTTATGAGATAGAAGCAAAGTGGAACATAATACATAAATATTAATTAATAATAATAGCGTAATATAAAATAGGTATAAAAAATTAAAAATTCTAGAAATTTTCTGATGATATATTTTTAGGGATGTAAACGAGTCGAGCTGAGCCGAGCTAGACCCTTATCGAGCCGAGCTCGTTTAGGCTTTTTGAAGCTCGAGCTCGAGCTCGAGCTCGGCTCGTTTAAGATTTATGAAGCTCGGGCTCGGCTCGTTTAGACTCGTTTAAGCTAGGCTCGTTTAAGCTCAGTTATTATTTCAATATTTTTATTAAAATGATATATATAAATATTAATAATTAAACATATAAACTATATATTATATTATATATTGAGCTCATTTAGGCTCGCGAGCTTAAACGAGCCCACTCTTTGAAGCTCGAGCTTGGCTCGTTTATTAAAGGAGCTTTAATCTAGGCTCGAGCTCGAGCTCGTTAAGGCTCGGCTCGTTTCGAGCTTTTGACGATCCGAGCTCGAGTAGCTCGCGAGTAGCTCGGCTCATTTACATCCCTATATATTTTGTTGTAACAATATTTATTTTTATTATTATATTTAATAAATCACATAAACTATGAAAATATATAATAAGAAATAAAAATTTAAGAGAAGTAAAATGATTAGGGGTGTCAATTTTGTACCGAGACAAACCAACCAATTCCTATACCAACCGTACCAATTTAGTTGGTACCAATAGAATTGGTTGGTAGTACCGTACCAACTATCTAAACATGGTTGGTACGTGGTATTAGAAGTCGTGTACCACGATAATACTGTACAGTACCGACTTATTTCTTTTAATTATTATTAATTGAGGGTTTATAAGTAATACAATATATGTTGATATTAAACATTAAATTATCTTGTTTTTTAATTTTGTTAAATTATAGTATGAACGAATATATGGAATTTGATTGAATTCATTCACCTAAACCTAACAACTTTTGTAACTCGTCCGTACCTCCACGGTCCACCAACGATTGTATTTAGGCTATTAATGAACGGTTGTATTATATGAAAATTATTTGTATCCTCGTAGAGATAAGTGGTACAACTCATATCAACATGTTACGTTAGTCTTCAATAGTTTTAGTACACTTAGATCTAATTGATAGATATGTCAATTTAATCATTTTTAACTTCAACTTTTTCGATGTTGGTATGATACCGTACCAACATGTACCAACCGAAAAAAGTTGGTATCAATTTAGTTGGTACCAAGTATAGTTCGTTGGTACATGGTATTTTAAAAAATAGGGTTTACTTCACGAAAAAGTATCCAACTTGTCACAAAAAATTATTGTATGTGCTGGACTTCCATTTGTTACATTTAGTGTATAAGAGTTTAAGAAATGATCATTGTATGTATCCAANTAACTTGTCACAAAAGTGTATCCAACTTGTCACGAAATACATTAAATGTTAGGTTTTGATAGTTTTGATACACTAAATAGAACAAATGAAAGTACAATAGATACAATAACTTTTCGTGACAAGTTGGATACACTTTCGTGAACTAAACCCTAAAAAATAACATGCTACCGTACCATGTTCACCCCTAAAAATAACAGTTTAAAAAGGATAAAATATTTATGAATCTAATTTTTAAATATTTAGTAAAAAAAGAGGAAGCAATAAACAACTATTAATTAGCGGTAAATTGCCAATGGACTTGTAGCCCAACAGCATTCGGAGTGTTGTTATGGTGTCCCATTTCCTTGTGGTCGTGGCTTCGAGCCCCGTCGTGGCTTGTGGTGTAAATTTAGGGTAGATTTTATAAGTAGGTTAGTTAGGTGTGTTTGTTATTTGTCATTTCCAAAAAAAAAAATTTAGCGGTAAATTGGGTTAATTTACCAGTCTTGTCTTATCAAATGTTGAACAGTTGTTCTGTAATAATTTATTTTATGTGTCTAGGTATCAAACACACCTTAAGGCTTGCGAGTTGATTTTTTCAAAAAGGTTTGGTGAAAAAGTTTGGTGCATCCATTTGTTTTGTTTGACTATCGAGTATCGAATCTTCAAATTTCAGTTCGGCTAAACAGTTTAGCAAGCGTAGAATCCGTGTTTCATACGAAATTATAATCGTGTTGCTTTATCTATTTTATACCATCTTATAAACATTTATATAAAAAAAATTAACGTCAACAATGTGATAACTAAACCCTAATGGGGCAGCCTACCGGTTAAGGTTTGTGGAAGGTGCAACAACCAACCCAAGTTCGAATCCGAGGGTGAGTAACCAGGGGCCACTGAATATTAATCCCAGGGAAGCATGCTTTAGCTCTCGGTAAAAATTACCAAGGATGTAATCCGGACAAAGCCCATATGAAACTTATAAAAAAACAATGTGATAACTATAAAATACTATGTATAAATTTCACTAGTAAATTACAAATTTTGGTTTGTTGAAATCTCACCTTGCTACATGGAACAATAAAAGATGGGGATCACCAACTCACCTTTATGTCTATAAACAGAAATCCAACGCTTTGTTTTTCAAACAATCCCCGCCATCCTTAGCCGGGGTGGTACCACATCGGTATGGTGACCGGTACCGATGGTAACACCATCTTGGTTGACCGGTATGGTATCCAATGGTACCACCCTACCTTCTCTCTCATCCACCCCACCCCACTTTTCTCTCTATCTCTCTCTTCTTTTCTTTTTCTTTTATTTTTTTAATTGATTATTTAGAGTGGTATGGATAAGGATGGTATGGTATGGTGTTGGTAAGGTGGTGGTAAAGCTGATGTGGCGCTGAGGTGGCATCTGGTAAAGGTGGTATGAGTGGTACGGGTAAGGATGATAGGTAATATCACTACAAGAAAAATGAAATGACTTTTAAAGAAGGTTTTCTTCTATATTTAAAAATTCGAAAAACTTCTCTAGGGGTTTTAGAGAAACTTTTACTTCCGTCAGTAAATTTTCCTATATAACGGTAGGAAAAGGTTTTAGATAGAAAAAACTTATATTTAGTTACACTTCTCACTTTTGTTATAGAATTCCTTCTCTAAAAATCACTTTTAGATACACTTTTAAATCTTTCTTTAAAACTTTCTTCTCTAAAAATCCTTTTTCTTATATATAGTATATGAGCTAAATGTAAACCGGAGTTGCTTGAGTCATGTTTCAAGAAAAAGTGTAAACAATTTAGTGAATTTACCATATAAAGTTATCTATGTTTAAGCATAAATTTCAGATGTTTTTAATTGAAGATTTACTTTTCCATTTGTAAAGTATTTATAATGAGAATATAACTTTTACATTTTCTTATATCACACCAGTACTAACTAATATTTATAATGCTAGAAAATTTTCTTACAACCTTATTCAAAGCGTTTACATACAAGTTTATTACAGTCAAACCAAGTTTGACTTGAAACATATAGTAAAAGTTAACCTTTTGGCATGGCATGTAGGATTGAGTTCCCATGAAATACTTAGAAAGCATTTTTTAGCATCTTTATGAACGGGTAATTATTACTTTTTAAGTATATAATATTTACATAAGGCAAATGAAATTGTGCATCCACCTCACCTTATATGAGGTTTATACTCTAGACCTTTTAGAGGTTGCCCTTGACACACGAGAGCTAACCTAAATACATTATGCTTGCCCAAATGCCAAATTGCTGGTTATTGTAATTTCTTGTTAAACATTATATATTAACTGCATTTAGATCTTGCGTTTTGACCTCTCACATTCCCACAGCCTTTGGAAAATCCAAGCTCGGTTCTTTTAAGATTCCCTACCAGTCCCTCTAATCCCAGATTGGTCCCCTAATCTATCCTAGTCCACCTCTTAGTTAGTGACAGATCTAGAATTTTGGGTGACTGGGTCAAACTTAAGAACGTTAAAAAGGTTCTGAAACTAAATAATAACCCAGTTGAACCATAATGGTTTCGGGGTAATGGTTTAGTTCCAATCATTTCTTCTACTATTTGGGTTAGACCAGGTCGTAAATTATACCACAATTCTATATTTTTTCTATATGGATAATTGGTTTGAGGCTTTGTCCATATAATACAATTAACACACATGATAATCCACTTTATATTAAAGTTAATAAAATAACAAGATATTAACATTGATTTAGTAAAATAATTTATTAGATATTAAGATGCCTAATATTGAAATGAATTTAACAACATAGTACATAAAATATTGAGATTGAAAGTATTAAACTAAGCCATTTGTGAAAGTTTTTTGTAAAAGTTAAATCTAGACTCTTTTAGTTTTTGACTAAGGTCAAGAGACCCCGTAACTTTGCATGTGGCCATTCGTGTTTAACCCCCCACCCCCACCCCCACCTCTCAGTATACATGTTATCTAAAGTCTTTCAAATGTGCTATTGTATTTTAAACCCGATTCTTCTATGATTCTTTCTCGATATCTATACATCATTATTTTTCTTTCACCTCTTAACACATTTATGACGTTGTAAAGCATTCCATGTAAAAAGTAATTATGAAATTTAAAGCACTTGAAACATAATGTATGTGTGTGTATTAATTTTCTTTTGAAGTCCTAACTTGTTTATAGAGTACTCAAGTTATACAAATGTTCAGTTATGATTAGTAATTATATACCACAAGAAAGTAATTATGAAATACAATTATTAATGTAATCAATTGGTTTAGAGTCTTGTCTATTTTTGGGACAAAATTTTTAGTTTGGTTTTATGATAAAAGTAAAACAATTGGATCATGGGAAATATTACCTTGGATAAAAAATATATATATATATAAACAAATGGACATTGAAGTATGCACTAGCTAGTTTTATGCACCAAGATTAATTAAAAATATATCCATAGGGAAACACAATAGATTTGAAAGTCTTTGTAAACAACAAGAAACTGAGCAAGTAAAGACAACATATATATTTTCACCTTAATCTTAGGGGTGTGTGATATATCATTAATCAATGTTCATGCATGGGAAGAATGTCTGCTCTTTTTACCCATCACCACCAACCTAGAGCAACAACAATTTCACATAAACATCAAGAAAAACACATGGATTCATGAAGAAAAAAAAAACTGATGATGAATTAATTTAAAACCAGCTAATCATATAATAATAATAAGTACTAGTTGTCGAAAACAATAATTATATTCGTTACAAACCCTAAAAAATTAAACGAGTACCAACAACATCTCACTAGAATTCGCGAATTCATATAGTCAGATCCAGAGTACTCGCCATTCTTGGATTCTTTTCGCCTTT
This sequence comes from Carthamus tinctorius, assembly GCA_001633085.1. Taxonomy (NCBI): domain Eukaryota; kingdom Viridiplantae; phylum Streptophyta; class Magnoliopsida; order Asterales; family Asteraceae; genus Carthamus; species Carthamus tinctorius. Next base: position 13,984 of record LUCG01239749.1, read on the forward strand.
GTTATCTTCTAAAAACCAGCTGAATCTCGACTGCCCGTGTGGATCTCGAAAGGGTTTTTCCTTCTTTGGAGAAGAAGGAAATAAAGATAGAGATAAAGAGCTATCTACTTCTTCTTCTTTTTCTTCTTCTTTTGCCTCTTGTTGTCTTATAACCTTTGTGCTTAATGAAAGATTCAGATCAAGATCACCATTATTAATGTCTTCTGTTGCTTTTCTCTTCTTTGTTGTTTCAATTGGGTTGTTGTCAAATCTTTGACTATTTATGGGTTGATGACCTACTAGAGTTGACCTAGTGTTGGTTATTAAGGCTTGTTTGATTACCCATTCTTGCATCAAACTTGCTTGATCATGACCATCCTCAAACTCATGATGGGCAACTTTGTAATTTTGTTCCTCCATTGATGAGTTCTTCAAGCTCTTGGTTGTACTGTAAACTCCATTGCCATTGATCAAACCATGATGATGATCTGCCATTCTACCACTCATGGTGTTTCTCCATGGCCTTGATATACTGCATCAATAATGCGATCGAATGATGTTAATTCAAGAATGGATATATATAGGGTTACTGGGTTAGGTTCACGTGATATCAAATTTTTACACTTGAAATTTCACAGCAAATTAAAAACATTGTTTAGGAAAATAAATCTAAACCTTCATAGCAAAAACACTATGAAAGTTATTTTCACAGTGTTTTGCAGTGAAGTTTTAAACATAATCTCACGAAAACAGTTTGGTGTATGATCCCAAGTCTGGATATACATACATACATACATACATATATATATATATAATCAAGAAAGTAAATTTGTGAAATAAAATGATGTGGGTACCTTGGATCAGGGCTGAATAATCTTGGATTGAACATGGGAAGTTGCCAGAAACTGCTGATATGATGATTGTTTCTCCCAACACAGTAGTCTCCCTCATTTATTACTAAAAATAGAAAGTAAAAGAAGTTATAACCATAGCATATCAAGAAAGATCATCAAGAATATCCAAACCCTAATCTGGAAAAAGGAGAGCAGAAAATTGAATTAATGGTACAGAATCTAAACATCTATATGTACCTTGGCCTTGATCATCGATCTTCTTGCTTCGATACATCTATATTCGTAAGAAGATAAAATCAATAATTCATCAAGAATCTTGAAATTGTACAAGAAAATAAGTAATATTCAATTATTAAATCAGTAAATCATCACCTGTAGGTGGCTTTTCACATGAGCAATGCTCAAACCCTTCATGTTCATCAGTTGTAAAACTAGTTTGGGAGTTGCTCCTACAAAAAGAATTAAAACCCACAAAGTTATTCAAAGAAAAATCATTAGAAAAAGAATCAAGAAACCCTAAAAACAAACTATTATGTAACTCGATCGATAAATTTCAAGAAATTTTTAAGGTTAGTAAATTAAATCGATATACGAAAATAAATTTACTTTCTTGACCACCGAGTCGCTCCACGGCTCGAACAAACATGAGATGAAGCTCAGGAGTCCATCTCAATCTAGGCATCTTGGATCTAACATATTGCCTAACTCTACCACCATTTGCTTGTTGATCCATCTTTTGATGATCACCCTCCACTTGATCCACCATGCTATTGTTCCCGGAGCTCTCGTTCGATTTCGTGATCTTGTTTCCATCATCATCATCATCATCTTGATCAACTTTCTTGCAACACAAATTTAAATGATGATGATCATGGATCATGTCTAAACCATCACCATCACAATCACCATCTTCCAAGATCATCTTTTCTTGAATCTTTAATGTTCAAGCTTTCAACTTTATCAATCAAAATGATGATGAAAAGATGTTATTGAATTCATCCATCTTTAAAGAATCATGATGAGAACACAAGCTACTTTTTCAAATGAGCAAGTCTTGATATGATATATTTAGCTTTGAATCTAATAGCTAACAAATGACCAAGAAATGGGCATGACTAAGACCCTTTAAAAAGTCCAAGGATGGACTTGTCTATATGTATGCTTCAATAAATAAATGAAAATATTCTTTTTTTTTTCATACATACATACACATACATACATATGGGCCATGGCATGGCATATGGTCAATGGGACCATGTGTAGTGTGTACTATGTGTTTTGTAATTAAGACTAGAAATGGACTTGTAAAGATATATAGATGGAAGTATTTAAGTTATGGAGAAATTAATGTCAGCTAGCTAGGACTAAGTTTTCATAGAAGGAAATTGTCCATGGGTTAATTATAGAGGAATGCTTCTTCACCATTCCACACCCTATATACCCCCTCTATGTTAATCAATGCTAACTCTTTAATTCTTTTTTAGAACAGAATAATTACTGATCTCGATAATTGTCGTACGTTCTTCTCTTACGATACCCTGAAACTTCATTTATGGGTTCACATGCATCGCAACAGATGGAAATACGACACCTATGATTTCTTATAAACATATATTTAATAGATCAGTCAGACGTATGATTAAAAGTACAGAAATTCTCTTATTTATTTATTGAGTAGTCTGTGCTCAATCCATATGAAGTTTTGTTAGAACTTCAATTTTTTAGGTATCATATCCAAGCATACATGTGTGTATGTGTAGTAACATTTATATTAGTATGATATATATATGGTCAGGTTCAATGAGAACTCATCTTTTGTTGTGAACATGAGAACAATCGAGAGGGCCCCACGTGGAATATTCAGTCTGAATAATACAACATTCAGTATTAAAACTGAAAAATATTGAATGCGGTATTATGCAGTTTGAATATTATTGAATGTTATATTATTCAGTCTGAATAGTACATGATTATTCAGATTGAATATGCCACGTGGCGCGCTCTCGCTATCCTCACGTTATGAAATTTAAGTTCGCAGCAGAACTTTCATCTATATTATTCACAGTTTTGTTATTTTAGTGCCATCATATGCCATAGTTTTAAACCAATTTTAAAGGATCTCTAAATTTTGTTTAATTAAACTCTTTTTTCTTACAAGTTGGGGTTAATTGATTTATTCACACACTTATTGAATGAATGAATAGCTAAGAAGGTGTAAACTAAAAGTCAAAATAACTATTTTTGCTAACTTTTATTGATCTTAATATCTAATTCAGCCACATTATTAGTAATTATAAGATATACTATTTATTTATAAAGTAGATATGAAGAACTTAAGTAAAATTCGTAATTATATCAAATAGAAACTAAAATTATTTTTATTGCAAAACATTAAATAAATAAATAAGAGGGGCGTGGGGCCCAAGGGGTATGTCGGTCTTTTGACGGATTCCTTTTGGGTTACTGTTGTGACCCTCTCCCTCTTCTCCGTTGATACAAACAAATTTCTTCTTTTTTCCACTTCATTTGTTGATTTTTTCCATAAGATTCCTCTTTTTCTTCACATATTTATCTTTCAACTTTAAATAATTCTATAACTATTTCTTAGATATATAAATATTTTAATTATACAAAATAGAATTTATACACCTATATATCACTTTTTGTAATATTTGATAAAGAAATTATATATATGGTATGCAAAAAGTTGATACAGACAAACCTCAACCGGTCCACAATTTTGTAATATAGAGAGCATTCCTAACTCACTCAGCGAAAATTATTTATATATGTAATTCTGATATTGCTATCCAATCATGGTTCGGTGTTATAATTCTTGTTGCATGATATATAAATTTTCAAAAATCAGTTTAAATTTAAATAATTAAAAGTTGAACGAATTGTTTTTTTAGCTTATGATTGACAATTTAACGTTGATTTTCGTTTATTTTCATTGGTCCTCTATAAATAGACTTTCAAGAATAGTAATAGCGGATGATGTTTCTATGATCTTATTTTGAAATCAATTGTTGATGGTAGGCTTGAATATTTGTGTGAGACAAGTTGGAATGAATATTTGTACATTTGTGGGGTAGAATGGAATATGGAAAGCTAAAGAATATCGTTTTTAGACATTTATGTCGGGATATATTTGGTCTATTGATGTAAATTTGGAAGAGTACTTGATCAAATATTGTTTTTTGTGTATTATTCGTCAATTAATAAACTTGAGTCAATACATAAAAAAATTGTGCATTTGCATCCTTTTTTTGTTTTTTTTTTTGACAAGGCATCCTTTTTTTGTTGAACAACATGATATATTAACAAAAATCAAATAATTACGAAGTCCACAAAAAGGAAATGAGCCAGGAAGCGAAACCAAAACAGAATCCTAAGAGCTACAAAGAAGAAGATGAAACTAACAGCAATAAACACCGGAGGGCTCACCACCCGGTCGTGGCAGGGGCGAATGGATGTGGAAGGTTGGGGGCTCAGCCGACCCCCATAAACACCACAAGAGATAGCTTATAAAGTATTAAATTTTGAATTATACTAATGTATTTAATAGTTTGACCCCCTAAAATTTTGAACTAACCCTTTCATTTCAACATAATTACAATCATAACCCTTAGTCCATTAAGGTAGCGTTTGGTACGCAGACAGGATTGGACTGAACAGGACGGGACAGAATTGGACAGTACTGGACAGGACAAGAGAGTAGGACATGACTGGACGGGACAAGACTGGACAGAACAGATGTCTGTTTTGTGTTTGGTACGCCTAGGACTGGACT